>JAHPZR010051833.1:12500-16217 GCA_019787425.1 Platygyra sinensis | reverse complement strand
TCAGAGGAAAATTTCCTGCCACTACAACTAGCTGCTTCATGGTAAAAATTGGCCGCCTCGATGACGCTTTCTTAGAATTTTTTTTTAACCCCAAGCAAGCCCAGTAAAAGGTCAATTACTGCAGCAAAAAGAAAAGAAAAGGAGAAAAAGAAAATGGGAAAAAATTCAAAAATCGAAAAGCCTAAGGACGTAGGTCAACTTCTCGTCCAAAATTTTGATTTCTGCGCACGCCCGAGCCAAAATGTCGTAAAACGCGTTTCTAGTAGCAAGAAGTGCTAGCTGTCGTTTTGCAAATGCGTTTTCGACCAGATTAAAGCTAATTTGGCCGAGATCCAGCCTCAAAACCACCAAAATGTCCAAATAACGCATTTTTGGCAAAAATGGTGTAACAGAAAAACATACTGAATTTCTTTTGTGACTGTCGACATGAACTTCAAGTAAACCCTAGTCCAGATCTTCAAGAGAGAATCTTACAATGCAGTTCATACTGCACAAGTGGTATTTGGTTGTCTTTTTTTCCGACAAGACATTGTTCAGAAGTATTTAACAAAAAATAATTTTAATGTAAGCAAAGGTTTTGTAATGCACAAGGAAGTGGAAACTTAACAATTAAAGAAACTGCTATCACGGCGGTTCGCTTTTATCGTAAAATTAATCGTTACTTGCTTGGGAATTATAATGTGAGTTCATTTAAAGTAGTCGACGTGGGCTTCAAGTATAAACCCTGGTGTAATTTTCAAGCCAAAGGAGAAAGAATCATGTAGTTTATATTGACTATAGATACATGTGGATTTGGTTGTCTGTTTTTCGACAAGACATTATTCGGAACAAGTAGAACCTTAGCTTCAAATTAGTATTAGTAGAATTCTACTAGTATACTAATGCAAATCAGGGTTCTAAATTAACTTTTTCGTTCGGGAGCCAGCTGACGTCTAACAGAAAAATTTTGGTCGCCAGATCGTAAATTTTGGTCGCCAACTTATTTTATATATAACTTACACAAAAACACGATTTTATGCGTTACTTTGCATGCAAAAAGTCACAATTGAAGAGCGAAAACAATTAGAAACAATACGAGTAACACCTATTTTTAAAGCCACCGTTGTTCTCAGGTGATATGTCTCTAGTCTGAAGGTGATGGTTGTCTCTATAGTCATTTTAAATGAAGCGAAGCATGACACGTGGTTTTTATTGCAAGACAAACACGGGTCCCTTGCGTATTAATTTTTCCCTTTGCTACTTCAATTCTGCGAATTTTCGACCACCTTTTCTCAACGCAAATGCCATACTTGGCGTAGGCCCCTACACAACCACATTGCTCGAACTAGTAGTCTCCGACGGGGAGAATAAGCCGCTGAAACAATATGGCGCGCCGTAAACGTAGTATCGACGTGTCGATATGCATTCAAATTTTGTCTATTCTCTGGTAATATTCATACATTATTTTATTGGGAACGGAAAGGTGAGTTGTATACTAGTTACCATATCCGATTGATTTCCTAGTAAAAAGGTTTAAAAACAAAAATTGTGTCGTGGTTTTCTTTAGTTATCTGACAAAACACGAGTCGGTCAGTTGGCGACCAGTTCTGAAAATTTAGTCGCCAGTGCGCAATTTTTGGTCGCATTGGCGACCAGTGAGTCGCAATTTCGAACCCTGCCGAAATGCTGCAATCTGATTGGCTGAGCTACTCGTATACTATCAGCCATTAGAGTACAGTGGCTGCCGGTTGTCCACGAAATGCGATGTTTTTATAGTTTTCCGAAGCTTTGGAGGGAATTTTGGATGTAAACGGGTAATTAAATTCCTGAGAAGACTAAGAAAAGCACATTTACGGTTTCTTGACTTAAAAAAAACTTTTAAATACTGAAAAAGCGGGTACGCACGTAAACGACTATAAATTTGCCAAGGGCAGTTCGATACGTGCAACTTTGTTTAAGAGTAAAGTTAAATAATGCGTGGGGAAATCATTGGAAACCGTTATTTGAGTTAATTTCAGTTAGAATTCTACGAAAACAATTAGATTATTCGCTCTTGATTTCTATGAGGCGCTATCACCTCATAGAAATTTCGAGCTCATAATCTAATTGTTAATTAGACGTTCTGATTAGCACGGATATATACGGCGGGTTATTCAGGAAACGAAAAATACCAGACCTCCCTACATTTGTGTTTCACTTGTTAAATGTCTGCGACTGTTTATACCTTGCAGTTTATGTTTCATCTGAGACGTTCACAGTTTCTTCAAGTTTTCAACAACAGCCCCGATGAGACAGCTTACTACAGGTAGTGATTTCCTTTAACTAACTGTTATTACTAGACGTTGTATTTTCAAGCAGATGTATATCTTTGGCAGTAATTTTTATGTGGCGAAAGTGATTCATGTACGAAAATGAGCCTTAAATTAATTCCCTGTTTCAGATCTGCCATATAATTAGTTCACTAGTTCAGACCGACGATAGAAGCATTATGAAGGGCTTTTGCGGATGGTCTTATCGAGAATGATAAAAACTTAGCTTCTTCTAAAAATCACGTTTAGAGTGCAAAAAACCATACCCTATTTGAGACTAAAATGGGAAATATTTCTGACCAAAACGGCTAGAAAAGCCACACCCTTTGGAGTCGCACATAAATGTACCTATATAGCCCCCCTTGATGAGATTTGAAGGCATATTTCGCATGAACACCTCCTCGCAATCTGGATCGTGGAGGTGTTGATAGATGCATGGCTCAGAATGACCATAACACACCGTTTTGTTTTCTTTTCTACAGACATATTTTGAACCGAGAGGATGTGACCAAACTCATTGATTATGATTCAACCTATTTTGTACTCGTATTCCTTCCACGGACCTCCCGAGGTTTGTTCACAATTATTTGTAGTTTATGATCAAACCACAATAACCTTATTAATTGATACAGTCAAGTTTCGGAGACATTCTGTTGATAAAACCGGTTCATGGTACTGTTTGCGCTCAATTCTCCTCGTCGTTCCCCCAAAATTGCGTCTGAAAAGTTCAAACTCCTCCCTTTTCAGACAGTCACTTGGAAATTACACTAGTCAGTTGTGTCGCGTACCTGATTGCATGCGGAAGAATTTAATAATTGTTCTTCACCTACATGTACACTGATGTAGTTTATTGGCCCGCAATTTCATGTAGCACTGCTCGTTTTATAACGTTTCCTAACAAAACTCTAGCGCATTTTCGCTTCAAGCTCTAACATGTACAAACTTCGTGACCAATCACAAGCAAGCACGAAGAACCCCGTGAACAAATTAGAATCGAAGTGGTAATTGGAGCCATTTAAGAATGGAGAACTCGTCAGTTAACATACGTTTTTGTCAAAGTTATTGTAATAGAAAGAATAATCGCGGTGACGTTTCTTATGTCTCGCTCTTTTTTCAGCCCGTGTTACTAGATTCTAGCAGTATTTTGGCAGACAGGATTCTACTCTTGGACACGTTCTTTCAGATCCTCATTTTCCACGGAGAGGTGGGTTTCTGGTAAAACTCAGATGCATGCACTGTACTATACAGTGAATGCAGCGATAGCATGGATTTGCTAACTGTTATCCATCGAAGAGAAAAGTAAGATAAACATATTGGCGATACTAAGCTATTACCGTAGAATTCCGAAAGTAACGGCCCCCGTTACTTTCGAATTTTGCAGGCAAAAGGGCCGTACTTTCGGTAGTCGTACTTTCGGGTAGCCGTTATT
>JAHPZR010051833.1:0-7500 GCA_019787425.1 Platygyra sinensis | reverse complement strand
GTGGATCAAAAGTGGCGCGAGTGTTTTAAGTAAATGGTGTTGCGAAGTAATGCTACACCAATTTCTTTCCAACAATCTGCTCAAATGAAAACCGCTGGTAAAGAGAGGAAAAAAGTTCTTAATACAAATTCACTTCATGTTGCAGCCCGGGACTAATTAATTCTATTTTCCGGTTGTTAAAATTCGCTCTGAGCTATTGACGCACAGCAGGTAGCATTTCATGACAACTGGTGACCGTCAACAGATCTACCTAATTCAAGTGTCTCGTCTGAAGTGCCGTACAGTCAAACTTGCATACAGTTTCGTAGCGCGATGTCATTTCTTTCGTGTTCTCATCCAAATTAAACATCGTGGCGCTGGCAAGATAAGAAATTCTCCATGCGACTGTCTCTAGTTCCTGTGGTTCTTTTGTTTTCTCTCTGCTGCGCGTCCAAAGAACTGGGAGCGAAGAAAGGTGACCTAATATCACAGACCACACATAGTAAGGATGAACTAAGATTACTGTTATTTCTAGTTTAAAGTTTAAGTGTTTAAAACATAAGGGAAATCTCTCAATAGCTTAGGTTTTTGAACGTCCCACTCGAGCTTGTTCCAGCCCATTTTAGCACGATCAATATTTATGAACCTAGTTTCCAACATTACTCAAGTCAAGGTTTGTATTTTACTCGACTTAAACGAGTGGTGAGTTTGGTTTTCGCCTTGCCTTGAGGACTTTCTCCCCGAATCAGCGGGTTTTCCTCTCAACAACAACAACAAACTACACTCTAAATTCTCATTTGATCTCGACGCACGAACACCTTTTGAACGAGTTGACGAGAGCTCTTCCAGATTTCCTAGATAATGGTATTATTTCCATTTAATTGATATCTTGCATAGGAAGCCAGCCCGATCCACGATGTCAAACTTTGACCACCACTAAACAATCAACGATCGAGAAGCAAAACAGGAAGATGTTTTAAAATCTCAGTTGTTTAGTTCAGGTTTACCACACTCGGTAAAACCAGGTCAATAATTTTCATAATGACTCAAGTGAACAGCCAGTAATAAATCTACGTACATTGTATTTGTAAAACGAAAACACGGTTGTTTCAAAAAGAAACAAGAGACGTTTAAGTTGTCTAGACTGGACAGTGAAACGTTTAAACGTGTCAAGTTAAATCCCTTGTAATATTAAGTAAATCGATCTCTCGAGATTTTCATGGTCATTGAGGACCAGTGAGATTCGACTATGCATGTTTCCCACACCTGATGACTCCTCAAGAGGGTCAAGATGCTTTCAATCAGACGCTATAGGTATTTATCCAAGCCCTTAGCCAATCATGATGTAAAACAATGTTCTTTTTTTTCTCAGGACAAAATCACCTGAAGAAACTGATGGAGCAGGGGGCCTTTAAGACACTAAGCAAGGAGAAATTGCTCAGCGAAGTAAAAGAACATTTAGCCAGACACAGGCTTAAAGAAAAACTAATCACCAAGGACACTAGCAAGAAAAAACAGGCTTTCATAAGCAGGACAGACAAATCGAAAAACAGGTTTAAAGAACCAAGTACAAAGGAAAGCTTTAAGAGGAAAAAGTTATCGGCAAATGTTACTTTGCCGTCACCAACGCAAAGCCCTTTTGTAACGCGACATTTTAGAATTGAACGTGTCCGACCGACAAACTTGGTTAAGCTTCCGATTGACGGACCACGAGATTCTGATGAAGTTGTTGACAATGAAGACGTATTCACTAGATATAAACTTAAAGATAAGATGTTGCTAGGGACCATAACGACTGAAGACGACTCGGATTCGGATTCGGATGAACCAATCACAGACGACTCTGATGAGAATGAAAAGGAGGGTGATTCTGCCCAAGGTTATGTGCGCGAAGGCGATCGTGTCTCAGAGGACGAAGAGAAACATGACGAAGACACAGGAAGCGAAAAAGTGCATAAAGAAGAGCATGAGATGCCATTACCACCGGATGATGACAATGATAACGATATTGACGAGGACAAGAATGCAGAAGATGAAGATGGAAGAAAACCTGGTCATGGCAGTGAAGATGACGAGCAAACTTTACATCCGTCGAAGAAGCTCGAAGAAGATAAAAATCATAAGGTTACACCTTACGAAATATCAGATGCGATGAGCCAAGGATTAATGCGGCTCTACGGCGAACATGAGGATCAAACTGCCGCCATGATCAATCGAGAACGACATCTTGAGGCATTGAATAGGTTAAGGGCGTTCTCGGCTCGACTAAGACAAAATATGTTTCAGAGATTACGGTTGAATTATCCAGATACGTTTGGTCAAAATGCGGCCTTGATCCCTCAGTTCTATGTAGCTCAAACTTTGGGTATTCCTCGAGTCCCAGTCAAGACATCTTTGTTTTTAAGCCCCACAGCTTCAATTTACAGACCTTCCTACATTGGTCCATCAAGGAGCACTAACTTACTGTCACAGTCAAGCAATCAAGGATATAGCATCAATGTGGATGGTTTGCATGGAGTTTTTTCAAAGGCTCCAGGTTTTGTAGTGAAATTCCACTCCCCCAACAGCGATGTCACGGTTGTGAAAAAGGAGCGAGTGGTTAATCCTATGACAACAACTCGTGATCATGTATTACAGATAAACGCAAAATAACGAGGGGACTAGAGAAGAGGGGAGTGAAGTAGAGGGGAGGAGAGGGGGAAAAATCTAAGAGATCAAATAGGTCATTTCCAAGCTACCCAGTGCCTCTGTTTCAAAACAAGTCTCCGTGCAAAACCTTTCATGTAAAAGTGAGTTTCATTTTCAAATGAACGGTTTCGAACGAAGACTCGTTTTGAAACAGAGGCAAAAAGGCAGCTCAGAAATGATCTATTGCGAAATAACAATTCATCGTCTGGTGACTCGGAAATACATTTATATTTCAGCAAGGAGGGAAAAAATAAACAATCACGTGCTTTAGGAAAACGATGCGACGGCTGTCTTTGCACCGCCGAGATAACAAAAACAACATCCTTTCCTGAAATGTTTTTTTTGGCAATTGCGGTTCAAATCAAACGTAGGGGTGATGGGAAAGTCCAAGAGTATGTGGTTGATAAGTTTTCATTTCAGTTACGGCTGTAAGTTGCCAAGTAGTAGAAATATGAAATGTCATTAGGTCAATCGATGAAAAGGACTGATTTCAGTTTAAATTACAAGCACATGTACGTCTGTTCGTTCTTCTCCTGGCTCTGTCCTGAATTATTCGTTTAATTAAAGAATTGACAGTCCAGGACGAAATCGCGGCCTAAGAAAATCAGTTGTCCTGAAATGGATCCTCTACATTTACGTACGTAGATAAAATAAACGTACAGCTAAGATATTCTCCTGTAGTGTATGAAAATAGGAACGGTTAGCGTGTGTATGTTGAGCCAAACAGTCACATATCATGATTACATATTTTAATAATATGACTGCGCAGTCTCAAATCTGCACAACAAGAGAACGGAACGCGCCCTTAAGGAGTGCGGGGTACACCCTTTATCTCAGATCCCATCTTTTCGACTGAGGGGCTCGGTTTGAGCCATTTCTCCACGACCTGTTAAGATACAAAAATAAAACGACTTCAGAGAACTAACCTCTATCAGGAACTCTCTTTTTTTTTTCTCTTATCCTAACTTACGTTTATATATGTCTTTCTTCTCATAATCGTTAATGTAATTATTAATTTAAATTATACTTAACATGCGGCCAATGCCAATTTTTATTTACATGACAGTGACCAACTCGCAAGCTCATTGGCTAGTTTGGTCACTGTACACAACTAAATATTGCCTTCTAGTTAATTTTATATTTGTATTCTTTGTGTCGTTGTATACCGTCTTATGTTAAGTTATGTTTTCTGCAAACAGTGTGCAACTTGAATATTTCAAACTCTCAATCGATACAGTAGTCTAAAGTGGCAAGGGATCCTTGAACAAATCCAAACAATTTGTCTTCAAAGCCTATCATAAAAGCTATCGATTAAACCATTCCGTCATAGTTAGGCGAAATATGATAAGAAGACAAAAATGTTCTCGTTTCTACCACTCCAAATCATGCGCATTTTGTGAATTGGTAGTTCAGTTGGACATGACAAATGCTAACAGATTCATTTTCTATTCTGAATAATTTTCATTATAACGGAAATTCGAAAACGTTTGGGCCGCAACGAGGAGAGGAGGTCAAAATAATCGTAGATTAAAAAAGTAGATTAAAAAATGTTTATAATAATTTGTCTTAGCTCTGGAATTAGAGGAAGATTTTGAATCAAGCGGGTGCAAAACGTAAGAACAGCTCATAGTACGCTCACTCTCGTGCAGAGTGCTTCCTAATCCGATATACCTGCCTGATGCACACGGACCCTTCCCGTAAGCGGACAGGCTTCGAAGTAGATTCGGTCCCTCCAGACTTGAATGGACACTTCCTGTTTGGGTGGACAGGAGGCTTGTGGTATACGCATGCGTTTAGCAAATAAAATCTTGTTTACACATTACGATGACATCCTTTCACGCCCTGTGGCATTTCAGATTGTACTCTACTCACACGCTTGCGCACCACTCCTTGCTTTGTTTTCAGGGTGACAGGCTCGCCCCTTTTCAAAGCGTACACATGTTTTCCTCTGGCCACCTCCAGATCAGGTGATATGGGGCCATTAGCAACCAGCGTGCAGGTTACCCCCCTGCCGTGTACTTCAAACTTCAGTGAGCATCCCAGATAGTGTATGTTCAGTGTTAACTTCGTTACCCTGGAAGGGAGGGTAGACTTGAAGTGTAGGCCATCATCTTTTAGCCGGAAGCCGCCATAACCGTAGAGAACAGCTTGCAAGAAGCCTCCAGCTCCAGTAATGAAATTCACTGCGCCATAGCCGTATCTCCTCTCGGACCATACCTGCAAAATGTCCATGTTTGAAAGATTAACTCTTAGAAACATTCTAACGTCCTCTAGAGCTAACCATCGAGCAGAGCAGCGGAGTACTTACAGAAGGTCAAATCCGATTAGAGGCCTGGCATTATACAACTTCTTTAGGAGTTTTGGGGTAGGCTTACAGAAGGGGAGGGGGAGAAGGGGTTTTAGGAAGGTCTTTCAACCGAGGGAAGGCGTATTACTAGAATTTCAAGGTGATAAATATCTGCGATCTCTTACAACAATGCCGTTTTATTTATCACGTTAACTTGTTAGTACGTTTGTTGGCGGGTTAACAAAAGTGGATTTCACACTGAGTGGCAATAGTGAAGAGTAAAATTTTAGGAATACTGTAATTGTTGCCCAAATGAGAAATATTTTACGCAAAGAAGTACGGAAAGAAACTACTGTCTCGAAAAGTAACAGTCAGATAGTGACCAATCATACAACTTGAGTTTCTTCGTAGATTGTATCTACAAGCCAATACGGTTTACGTCAGTTGACGTTTGAATCGAAAACTAGGCTGTGGAATTTAAAGCTTCGGGTAAAAAAATTGAGACAATCGTACGCATATTTAAGGTTGTAGTTACAATTCCAGCCTAAGAGATGATCGCCACTGATAAATTACAAATCTGCATTCAAAACGTCAAGTGCTGCTTTGATCAAATTTCCGCCCCTTAGCAATTGACTATCATCGAGAATTCCAGGAAAGACTGAAATGGCATTTTCCGTTTTCAAATATCCCAAGATCAGTTTTCTGGGCAAGCATGCCTCCTCCAACTTTTGAATTTGATGGGTACTTCTCAAATCATTGATAAATCATCAAGTTAAGGTAAAGAAAATGACTACCGTGAAGGAGGTTTGGATACCCGATCTTAATTAGCATAGATTTGGGCGATTCTTTGCTTACTCCTTACAAGAAAATATATAAACAATCGAGACAGTGTTTCACTGGCTATCCAAACACTTCGAATCTCGTCAAAAATACTCCGCCGCGCCTGGTATTTTCAACTCTCTTCTCGTTGTTTGGATATACCGATGTTTGCGGCCGGGGGCTGACGAAACAATCGAGGGGTTGCGAACAGAGGTTTCCTCTCGTCTCTCATCAAGCAGTAGGAGAAGGGAATCGCTGGGTCGCGGTGTACTTGGTTCTAGTGCTAAGTCTCCTCTCTTTGAAAACTACAAATAGAGTCAAAGGTGATGGAATACCTTAAAAGGACCTTGGATGTTAGCATAGTTCTTCAAGAAGGATTTTTCTGCTTTCTCTTTGTTACCAGTTTCCAGCCAGCCAATAGCAAACATAGCATGTGCCATGGCGGGGCCGCTGGGATCTGTGCGATTCTCGTAAAATGCTAAGTCATTCAAGCGAACCTGGAGGAAATAAAAAAAAAGATAAATGTAACACAAAAATTAAAGTCAGTATATTAAGTACACAAGTGCATCAAAGAAACGCTAACTTTTAAATCTCTCATGATCAAACGAAAAATTCTCTAACCGGTTGCAATTCCATCATATATAATATGTCGAATTATTATCGCATTTTGATTGGTTCTTGCTTGTGCTCAATCAGAAGGCAGACGCAAAGATGATGCCATTGGCATTTGTTTCTCTTATTACATAAAGCTGTTTAGTAATTGACACAGAAGACGTCAAAAAGTTCTTACCACATTTTCACGCCATCTGTGATCAATTTCTGAACAGACCCACGGCATCATGGAGTCTACTTGTTAATCAGAGAATACGTCTTGAATGCCACCAGTAGAACAGGAGTGTTTCGTTCACAAGTAGGAATCCTCAGATGTTTCAGGCCATAACCTGCTCCCGGAATTTTGGGAAAATAGAACAACTGCAACTGCACCCCCTCCCTCCCTATAGAGGTACATGCGAGCTTTAACATGAAAGATGATGCAGCTCTACCGAGTTCCGTGACGACTCTCTGATTGGTTAATAAATTCTCCGTAGCAAATTTTCACACCGAGGTCTCCGGCGAGAGAACATATGAACTTGCTAAGACAAACAAACATTTCGCCAGGATTTCTACCTGTTTGTCCATGTCATACATCAACGGGAAGCCTGAGAGTATCACATCTGCTTGTTTGACCCACACTGTTCGCTTGTAGCCGTCAAACTCCGGGTGGTAATTATACTGACTGTCAAAAGGGATGAATATTTTTTCCGCAATCGTTGACCACAATTCCGGGACCTCTTTGCCCAAGATATCAGCAGCTTCTTTGGCGAAGAGAAGATTTATCTTAGCCACAACGTTAGTAAAAAATGAATTGTTGACCGGATAGTGGTACTCATCTGGCGGCATGACGTTATTGATGACGTATCTGTCCTTCTCAGCATCATATTCTACACGGCTTGCCCAGTACTCCGCGGTCTGGTACGCAAGCGGGTAGCCAACTTCCCGCAACCAGTAGAAATCTTTGGTAGCCTCCCACAGCATCTTGGCTGCAAACGCGACATCGCCGGTGATATGATTCTGATTTTTTCCGTACTGTTCCCCAGGGGATGTCTCCAGGCCTGTATAGGAACTCTCCCAAGGAAACATAGCGCCTGATTGAAGAAAAAAGACATGCATGGGATTTTGTTGACAGG
>JAHPZR010051832.1:2500-31161 GCA_019787425.1 Platygyra sinensis | reverse complement strand
AGACTCAGAACCCTTCCTCATTAATGAGTAAGTCATTAACTTTCTCTTCAACCTATCGACCAATGTAAACTATGCAACTAATGCTTGTCCCTCTTTTGGTTCCTCTGTATGTTATTGTCCTTGCAGCACAGCAACTTCAACATCTTAAATGTCGTGAAAGTATACGTGTAGACAGAACAGATGATAGCCAAAAATGTTATTATTGGGGAAATGAAAATATTTGTATTGGGATTTGCCAGATATACATAATTCAAGCAATGCAGAGTATTATAGCTTTTCTATGAAAATGTAATGCAGTTGTTGTTCTCTTATCTTTCAGCACCCCAGACCATTGTATCAAAACTTAGCCAAAGTGTGTCACAGTCGTCAATAAAGTACACGTCATTTAGACTCAGTGTGTCTAGCCAATCAGACAGTGTATCAGTCGGTGTCTCACTAACACCAAGTCCAGATCTGTCTTTGACGTCAAGAGTGCCAGCAATTACAAAGCTGTCCAGTCAGGATGCTCCCATCGCGGCCAGTTTGTCTTCGTTCGAGACTCAGAATGTCTCTTCGTCAATGAGTGAGTCAATAACTTTCTTTAAATGAGTCAGTGAATTAATTTTCGGAGAACGAACTAGAACTACTAACAAGCAAAATCCATTGCCTGTTGAGTGAGTCAAAATCTGTCTTTGAAGTAGTCAGTGGGTTCTCATTCGAAGGTCGAAACAGGAAGTTAATCAGCAAGAGCTGTTGCTTGTTTTAAAAGCTCGGCAAAAATTTAGAAAATGTAGGTTATTGACTCAGTGGATGGCTGGTATTGGGATAATTATTTTATCCAGTACTTCTCACCAGAGTTCTCAAATCTCCTACAACGTAAAGATTAATGCCAACAATACAAATAGTGTCTCTGCCTCTTTGAGTTCCTATGTATGTCCCTGTGTGCCAGTAAGGGGCGTTGCTAGTTCTAAAATCCTTAGCGAGAAGTTAGAAAACGTACGTTACGGAGCCGGCTTTAGTGTGTATTGGTATAATTATTTAAAATCAGTATGGTGGGTTACAATACGCCATTTTCGACATATTAAAATTCTAACATGGCTCCCAGGCTTGGGGAAATAAAACAGAAGAAATTAATTATTCATCTCTCAACCTCGATGCGATTTCTTTTGTTAGAATTTTGATGTATCGAAAATCGCCTATTGCGTAAAATAATAATCCATACGTCAATGGCTTTCAAAAACTCTCTGAGAACATTAATATGCATCGAGTGGGCCAGGAAAAGTTGTTGTTATTTCCCAAACATCTAACGATAACTTTTAAAGCGTTTTATTTTCAGATAGTATTTTTGCCCCGTATTAAATAAAGAAACACTTTTATGGACCTTATCTGGAGGCCGCCCGTAAAGTCCTCAATACGGACCGAAGAAACCATTCCTATGAAATGTTCATTAATGCGGCTCTTTTAAAACACTGCAGAGAAAGTTATTGGTTTTTGTCATCCATTTTCGCTAATATTACGTGCATAAATTACATATTCCTTTATTATAGTTTTAATTCATATCTGAGAAAGTTGCGCCAATCGTGAAGAAAAAAAATACTCACTGTACACCAACCATTATCTTTCATTGTGTGTGAGATGTTTAGAAAAAAAAGTAGTACTCCCCGAATCTATATTCCGTGAGCAGTCTATCTTTAAGGACCGCATTGTCGAATTCTTATCGTTCACGCACAGGATTCTCCTTTTGATTTTCGTCTGGTTATAACTAAATGTTGCAATACTATTTTGGAGAACATATAGAGGATCTTGAGTAATTGCATCAGCTTCAGCCTATTATCAACTAATTAATGTTATCA
The DNA here is from genome assembly GCA_019787425.1 of Platygyra sinensis. Lineage (NCBI taxonomy): Eukaryota > Metazoa > Cnidaria > Anthozoa > Scleractinia > Merulinidae > Platygyra > Platygyra sinensis. Next base: position 29,329 of record JAHPZR010051832.1, on the reverse strand, counting down.
TTAGATAACGTTTCTACCATGAACTGTCTAAATAGTCACAAATTCTGCTTGCCTCAGCTTTTTCTGGTTCTTTTGAAACAGACAAGGCATCCAGGAATGTCTCGCAAACTGAGAGCCCAAGTGTAAACCCAGCCAATAACTTCCAACTCTTTCCCTCCATATGCACACAACCGCTCGTGGCTGTCCTCCATCTTCGCGTTAACGCCTAGGGCCTCACCTTCCCTATATTCTTCCATTCCTTTGAGGCTACTTAATGACCCCAAATCAATGAGTACTCTTGTTTTAATGCCATTAATATTTACTTCCAGCACTGCTTCTTTAAGACAAGTTGCACCGCATGTTTCTTCTTGATTCTCTGTAACGCAAATGCAAAAGCACAGTTCTCCTCACTGTCAGATTCGTGCTGATCGCCCGCAAGGTTAGCATTGTAAGACTGACGTCTATCAGACCCCCTTCGTCTTCGTCGCTGATACGGTTTACCTCCAGTTGCATAATTATCACCCTTTCCCTGACATCACAAAGCAAAATGACCATACCTCTCTCATTTTGCACATTTGCTTCCTTTTGCTAGACAACTCCTATCAATGGCAAGATGTCCGTCTCTTCCACAATTGTAGCACTTTCTAACATCTCTTTTTTTCTTGTTTTGTCTTGACTGCAATGACACTTTCCATTGCCACTGGATTCATAGTCATGTTTATTGCCTGTCTCCCATCCGCTGCCAAGCATGAGCTTTGTTCCTTTGTTCCAACAATTTCCTCTTCAGCTTAAAATCCGTTGATCTCTCAAATGTCGTTGAAACTCGTTCCGAAATCGCAATGCCTCGGTTTCTTTGGCGTATCATAAACTGGACACCTGACGAAAAATATGCTATAATTTTAACTACAACAATTATTCGTAATTTGATTTTGCCTATTTTATCTGCAATAGAATCTGCGTCTGGAGAAGATTCATCTGGAATAGATCCTGCTTCTGGAGAGGATTCATCTGGAGAAGATGAATCAGGAGACGATGAATCAGGAATAGAATCCGGGTCTGGAGGGGGTATGTCCTGTTTATAATCTCGAAAACAGGCAAACTTTAAACTAGGGTTACCGCAAAACTTATAGGAATCCAAATATTTGCAGCTTCATGTATATCTGTGACATTCTATCCTTGAACTGTATTTCAATATAGCTACTGAGTCTACCTTCGCGTACCGACAAGTGTTTTGGACTGTTCTCTTTGGATATCACATTTTTGTCTGCTTTTAATCTTGTCAATGAATTGGTCAAGGACCTGAGTATTATGTGGTACAAAAGACGATACACAGGTAATTTTCGACTTACGCTGTTAAGCCATACACATGGCGGAATTTCGATTGTTGAATATCGAAAATTGGTTGTTCCGGACTCAACGATTTTTATTTTTTTGTGTTCGTGATTCTTGCAGGCAATGCCAGAAAGAGAAATCATGCAGTCATATTGAGTTACATTTCTTTCTTTTTCTTCCCAATATTTAATCTATATCACGTTGTAAATAGCTTTAAAATGGCTTGCCACTATTCTTGTGTTGTAAACATCATTGCTTTTGGTAAGAATTATTATTATTTTCTTCTTCTTCTTCTTCTTCTTCTTCTTCTTTTTCTTTTTCTTTCTTGCCATGATGTAATATTACTTTTGCTATATATTTAATATACTTGACCGTAATTTTTTTACAACTTTATTTCGTACACAGCTGCTTAATTTTTTTTAGCTGTTTTAATTGTTATAGGCAACTAATACCTTATTTATAGGTTTCAAAATTAATGTATTACTGTTTTCTTTCTTTGTGGTATGATAAGTGTTGTTGTTGTTTCATATATCTGGGAAGGTTCCGCCAATCGCGAAGAAGAAAAAAAAATCCACTTTACACCAAACCGTTTTCTTTTATTGTATATGTGAGATGTTTGGAAAAAAGTAGCAATTCCCCGAACCTATTTCGTGGCAGTCCATCTTAGAGGACCGCATTGTCGAATTCGTATCGTTTACTTACACGATTCTCCTTTTGATTGCCGTCCTGTTATAATTACATTTTTTAAATACTATTTTGGAGAACCTACATAGGATCTTAAGTAAATGCGTTAGCTTCAGCCTATTATCAGCTAAATAATTCCATCATTGGATGATTCAAGACGTTTCTACCATGAGCTGTCTAAATGGTCACATATTCTGCTTGCTTAAGCTTTTTCTGCTTCTTTTGAAACAGACAAGGCATCCAGGAATGTCTCCCAAACTGAGAGCCCAAGTGTATCCTCGACAAGTGCAATAGTGAATGTCTTGCCGTCAGTTACTGTTAGTAGACTGTCGTTTTCAAGCAAATCAGAACCTATATCTCACAGTGTCACAGCAAGTTTTAGCCAAAGCGTGTCAGCCAACCTCAGTGCGACAAAGTTCCAAACCTCAGCTTCGTCTTCGTCAACAAGTGTCTCAGAAATTTCAATATCGGCAAGTGAAAGTGGTTCCTCGTCTGCGAGTCACTTGAAGAGTACATCTCCTTCAGTGAGCCAGAACATCTCTGCAACAAAGAGTGAGCCTTTAGTCTCTAGTCATTAGCCAATAAATGGATTCTTTTTCCAGAGTATAATAAGCCATTGCAGTACACCTAAAGCTTCCTATGTTACTAAAAGCACGGAACCCACATTCGATCAAGTTTCGTGGAAAAATGTTCGGGTTATCATTTAAGTAAATATATCGACCAAGCTCTAAATTAGACAATTTAATTGCATTGGTTCTGCTTTGGTATTTTTCGTACTCAGAAAAGAATTGATGTCTCTTTCGTCCAGATAAGTAAGCATAGCATGGCATAACACAGCAAAGCAAAGCATAGGATAATAGCGTAGCACGAAATGGAATGGCACGGAATACCATAAAATCACATGAAAATGAATCTTATGTCGAACCAAAGCTCGGCACGACAAAGCATAGCATGGCATGGCATGGCATGGCATGGCATGGGGTGGTTTGGGCATAGCACGACATGTAAGGTCTGGCTTATCACAGTCTTATATAAGTGAAAAGAAACACACAATCTATATCGATCGATTATTACGATATAAAAAAAAGCTTGCACTGTAATGCAACCATTGCTATGGCAATTATGGCAATCCTTATTACGTTTAACTTTTGTTAACTCAACAATTAGTATTAAAAAGGTTAATAATATGTGCTGTCGTTTCGTCTTTACCTTAGCTACAATGATTGTCGTGCAGTCTACTGTAGGTAAGTCCCTTGTTACTTCATTATACATTGCTTCAGTGTCTACATACATATATGTAATATAACACCTATTTTAAAGAATCTGCATTGGCTGCCAGTCGAAGCAAGAATTAACTTTAAGATCATGCTTATAACGTATAAGATCTTAAATGGGCAATCTACCAGCTATTTAGAATCTATCATACAAGAATACCACCCATCGAGAACACTGAGATCCTCAACTCGTTCACTGTAATGTATCCCATCTATCAAATCCAATTCCTATGGTGGACGCGCTTTTTCAGCATCTGCGTCGGAATTATGGAACTCAATTCCCGACTACATCAAAAAAGCAGAAACAGTAGAAACATTTAAAACTAGGCTTAAGACATTTTTGTTTCAAAAACATTACTGTTAATTAATTATTTATTTGTTGTGTCTTATACATCTGCTATAAGATCCATTAGCCCATCCGTAGATACCTTCCGTTTTTTTTTCGTTTTTTTTTTTTTAAATGACTGATCTGTTGTTAGGCGCATTGAGATTAGAAATGCGCTCTTTAAGCACCTATTTATTATTATTATTATTATTATTATTATTATTATTATTATTATTATTATTATTATTATTATTATTATTATTATTAATTGTAAACACTTTTAAGTACGTGATACTGCACTCACATGTTTCGTTTTTCTTGTCAGCTATAACAACTTCGATTCCAACAAGTGAGTACACATAATGTCAGTTTAATGGTTCATTTTTATGTCTGTTAATGATTTTATGAATGTACGCTTTGAATAGTATCAGGGGTAAGGGGTAAATGCCTTGAGACTATTATCTAGCTTAATTAGAAAGAAAAGAAAGTCAACAAACTTTATATAGGTTATTTGTTTTTATTTTTTATCTCACTGAAGCCACTCCATATGAGAACAATATGTATCCATACGGCCCGCAGCAGAATGATAACGAGTTTCGTCTTGAAGACTCTCCATATTTCTACTCTGATCACTGCTTGAGGATCGACACGGATTGGACTGGATTTCCATTCTTTTCGGAGAGGCATTACAAGCTGTATGTAAGTATAGAGTGTTTTCCATAGTGGCGTCCCCGTTCGTTGTCCCAAGCCAATTCTGAGAGTGTAGAGCTCTTTTCGCATGTTAGCACTTCCTTTCATCCTAAGTAAGTGAAGGTAGAAAGTAAGCGAAAATGCTCGTTTGTGGGAATTCATGTAAGCCTATAGAACGTTTTGCCTTCCGATGCAAAATTGAACAATATTCCACTATAGAGCTTACGTACTGAGCCTTTAGTGCCTCGATTTATCCTGAAATATAAACGTGTAGCTAGATGGATTAGTATCGCATCAAGTAGTATAGTAACTATAATAGATTTCCTGTCTAAAGGGAAGTAAGACACATTCGATTGACTTAAAGGACCTACGACACGATTTGCGCCCCTTAAAACCTTTAGCCTAGATTTTTCGTAGATTAATTCGTTGATTGTAATCCAAGTTAACCTTCTCCACCTTTAACCATCCATGTTCCTTCTTCTTTTGTTCCTCCTGTTTTCAGATTCCTTCAAATTTATGCTAATTTTCTCCGTGGCTCAGAAACAGCGAGTGAGCTCCTTTAAGGAAGAGACAATCAATGACAGATTCGCACACGTGTAATACTCGCCCTTTGCCAAACAAGAGCTGTTATGTGTATCTTAACACCTTATCTTCATTTTGTAGATATGCCGTAATGGTATAATCCAGATGAATTATGAATGGAGCTGGTGGTGGCCACGGAGGTTTGGTGTGTACTGGTGGCTGAGAAATATGGCAATTATTGCACCATTCTGGGCCACGACTGACACGTACTTTGCCTTTAGAGAAGATCATTCTAAGGTGTATTATCAAGTGTACAGCCAAACCAAAGAAAGCTCTTCTAAAATCCTCAAAATGGCCTCAGAGGATGTAAAGCGCTATAGTGATGGTGACAAATTTGCAAACTTTGCTGCCAGTTGGGTTCTTGTCGTGACTTGGCAGAAGCTCTGTCCATACGTCTATTATCCATATTACTACTATTATGAAGGAAGCTTCCCCTTAAACTGTCCTTGGGTAAGCATTTCTTTTTCTTCTATCCTCAGCTTATCTTTGATAAGTATAATTTGCCGAAACAGTCAATGGTAGAACAATTGCAAACTTTGCTGCCAGTTGGGTTCTTCTCGTGACCTGGTATATGCTCTTTGTATACGTCTATTACTACTATTACTACAAAAACTATCGTTGGGTAAGACGTCTACTACTACCAATGCTATTATCATTATCGGAGTTTCCGTTGAACTTTTTGTAAACATATCTTTTGCGTCTTTCTTCTGCTTATATTTGATTAGTATAGTTGGCGAAAACAGTTAGTTAATCGGTGGAGCTTTTTGTACGCTCAGATTGAGTCATCAGCTAATAACTAGCTTTACCCATAGTGTTACTCCAAATCTGCTCGAATTGCAGTACGTGCTGTTTTATAAACTTTTCGGAAGTTTGATAATTATCACAGCCTTAAACATCGTACGTGCGTGTAACAAAACGGAAAAAAAGTGCATATATATGTATGTATGAACTTTAAAAGTTGGAAAAATCCATTTAACTAAAGAAAAACATAGTACGTTTTTTTTCGATCGCCTTATGTCGTCAAGGGACTTTCTTTTCTTGATCGATGAAAGGGGTTACTGTATTTTTTTGCATTTTCATTTGCAATCTTCCTTTATTTTGTTTCTTCTTTCAGAGTAACACTTTTCAAGCTGTCATAATAACAGATGGATTTAACACATTTTTGATGTACAATTACCCTTATGGTGGAATTCAGTGGGTGGTTCCAGCGGATCCGTAAGTTGATTTGTATTGAATCCATTCAGCGTTATCATGTGAGAAATGATTTAATTTAGCCTTTTGCATCTCAAGATTGGCCTTGGCTTAGTAGTGGAAAGCAATCTGTCAACAGAATTTCCCATCCGTCTAGCCATCGATCAAATCCAACCAACCAACTAAGCCTACCAAAGTGTTCTAAGTTTTTTTTAAAAGACTCAAGTTACAACATACAATGGCTAAAGGAATGGTTCTAAAACATTTTCCGATCGTATTTTTAAGAATTAGTATAGTTTATGAAGACATATTTGCATTTGGAGCCATGTTGTCAGAGAGGTCCGCATTGTTATGTTGTTGCCATTGTTGGTGATAATTTTTACTATTATTGATACTTCAGCTCTTTGTTTGATTTGTTACTAGAGTTAGTCTTGGCATTGAGGGGATAAGAGAAAAAGCATTCAAACTATGTAACTTTTATTCTTGCAGGGAGTATTACCGTTACTGGACGAGTTACTATGGTCTTCCCGTCGCTGGCTGGAACGCAGGAAATGATGGCAAAAATTATCACAACCACGAAGCGTGAGAAGCGAAATTTTACTCTCATATTAGGGTGGTGAAGAACAGCAGAGCTAGAGAGAGTTTACTTATAGGGACAATTTCATATTGATTCTAACGTTTTGACGCTCACTACAATAAAACTCTTATGCGGTCGTACGAAATTACCAAAATGAAACATTTCACACAAGTATAACTACTACGCTTCTGATTGGTGGGGAAAAAACTCTTGCACTTACTCAACCATTTAAAAGAAACAATAAAACCCATCGTGACGCGCTCGCACATTTTTCCACGTTTAGTGCTAGTTACACATATCTCTTAGATTGGTTCACTGCATTGTTGGTATCTTTCCTGATTGGTTAGAACTTTTGCTTTGGTTTTTGACACTCAATCAAAACAGTTCTATCTTATGCGGTAAAAGTGTGAACTTTACTTTCGCTTTTTTCCTATTTCAGCTCGGCTACATTTGAAATATATTATCTCGATAAGAAGAAAGGAAATACGGGTTCGTTGGGAAGGTACTTTTGGAGGATCGAAGACAGCAATGGCAAAGGTGCACTGGAGAAGTGCTATAAATGGGCTTTTCTTAATGAGTTCGCCAACATTCGTTACTGGCACAACCACCTAATAAAATCAGACTGGCAGATGGCGTGTCCTTGTACTTGGTGGCAGGCGTGGCTAGACTGGGGGAGATTCTCCTGGAGCTGGTGGTATTCGTGGCCCGAAGTGTGTTATGAATCCAGGCGTTCCAAATTCGTATATTATTATTCTACACTAACAGGATTAGTTGGACTTTGGCTGAGACAGGAATGTTGCTACTCCACTGAATGGGAAGACTGGGGCTCTCTCAAGCTTGGACCTCCTGACGGTGGTCACTTGAAAGTGACAGCTTTCCATTACTGGTCAAATGACGTGAAAACGTTCTCCTTGGACGAGGAGGCCTATAAATATGCTGTGTTGACATTCCTCGGTGCAATCTGTTTTACTTTTATCGTCCATCTGATAGCTGTTTCCTTTACAGACCTCCACCAAGACGTAAGTGGTACTGCATATTATAGTATGTTGTCATAAATGTAATCTCAGATCACGTGACATAGCGTGCCACCACGAAACGTCAACTGAAGCCATGCCACACACTTTTGTAGTTTGATGATGTCACAATGTTGCCTTTTAAGTTCTTTATTTACTGCATGACTGACACAAGCGGACAATATGGTATTCAAGACTCATTCACGTTTGAGCTCCCAAAGCCCGATGGGAGCACGTGGTGTAACGTAATATGACAGTTGGTTCATTGATTTATGTCGAACCAAATGGCATAAAGTACGTAAATGGAATTTACTTATTTCGTTGGTTTTATAATTTCCTTATTTTCCTCACCAGGAAATAACTGCAAAGTACTGCGACCTTAGTTAGGTACTCACATACCCTGTTAACAGCTCGCTTTCATTGTTAATTCAGGTTGGTTCTGGGGTGATCCTCATATCAAGACTCTGGATGGTGGGAATTACACGTTCAATGGACTTGGTGAATACGTCATGATTGATGCGCAAAATGGAACATTCCAGCTACAGGCCAGAACAACACCTGCCCAGGGAAATTCAACAACTGCCACGATTTTCTCAGCCGGCGCAGCTAAAGAAGAAAATACGAGCACCATTGAAGTCCGCGTAAAGGAAGGTGGTGAGGGATACTGAAGAGATTCCATATAATGCAATCAAATCTCTATACTTTAAGCTGTTCAAAACAGATACAAATTGTGTGGCTAGACCATCCTCTGCTTTGTTCAAGGATATTACAACATTTTTAATGTTCTTTCAGGTGTAGTAATCTCTGTTTCTTAGAAACCGTTGAAAAATAGAACTACGGCCATTTCTAGTCATTATGCTGTAATTTCCCTAAAATCGAACGAAGGTTTCATCCGTCAGTTTTATCTTCAAAGCCCGCACCCAGTTTACCGATACGCAGACATGTGCAATTGTTTTTCATGTTATCAGGTGGATTTGTTATCCTGATAGACCAAGCAATGTACGATGGCTATACCAAGCTGACGAACCAAAGTGTGGAAGTTGGTAGAAACCTTTCTATCTCAAAAACAGAAGAAAACTGTTTACAGGTTTCTTTCCCGTCAACTATGTCGGTGAATTTCTGTGAGGAAAAGGAGATGCTGTCGTTTGTCGTAACTCCCGCAGACGTTTACAGGAATACCACTAAAGGCTTGCTGGGTACATGGAACAATGACCCGGATGACGATTTTACATTGCCTGATGGGACAGTTTTGCCATCATCTTCAATGTTGAGGGAGATTCACTTCGGGTTTGGTGTAAAATGTAATTAAATTTACAGTCATTATCTTTCTTGGAAGTTTTCTTTCGCTGGATAGGTTTTTAAAGGATATGTTAAAATAGACTCTCTGTGGGTAAATAAAGGTTATTATCCAATAGTTCTCACTGCGTTCTTCAGAAACATTTAACGGGTCTAGAATGGGCTACGATTTGAAAAATCGTTTCGAAAATTCGACACTGACCTTTACCGTCGATTTTAGAGTCTAGCGCAAATCAATATGGTCCCTCATCGCACAGGTTGATAAACGGATGAAGGAAAACGTTTACGTCAGAGAATACCCAACCATTAGCCATAGTCTTTAGTAGGGACACTGGTTAATAATCCAATTTATTATATGACTCTGTCCCACAAGGACTGGGAACTACAAAATTCACGAATTTGGTTGGCTAAAATGAATATTGACCGCGGTCTAGATTTTCCCATCTAGACCGGCATCAAGACCTTTTACGGTGAAAATGTTGCAAACTAAAATGTAAAATCATTGACTGTTTTCTTCTAACAATATTTAGTTCGGTAAGTGTCAAAAGCTGATTAGAAAAATAGTAAACAGGACGCGGCCGAGATAACTTTGGAAGAGTTAAATTAGGCTCATCGCCGTTCGCAAGCAAAATGTCAGCTAGTACAGACCAGTTGCATTAAACGAAAGCTGTTGTTTTTTCCATATAATAAACATCTTATTAACCGAGCTAAGTCGGTCTGTATGGGAGAATCTTGACCTCGACTTGACTGCGTTCGGTCTGTCATTGCGACCTCGGTCAAGACTCTCCCATACAGACCTCCTGCTCGGTTAATAAGAGCTAATGGGAGGAATTTAGTGAGTTAACACGACAAGACATTGTTAAAACCTTTACAAGTTTGAGGAGGTTCTTGACCGAAGCAGAAGAAAATGATAACTTTCTTAGAGCTTCGTTAAAATATAAAAGCCTCTCAAGACGATCTTTCCACTTATATGTAACAATAGTTTTCGTTCCAGAGTAATTATTAACGCTAATTTTGATGTTCTTTCAGGGCAAATCAACCAATCCCAGTCACTCTTCGCCTATGCTCACAATGAAAGTGTGGATACCTTTAAAAACACTGATTTCGTTCCCATGTTTGCGGATAACATCACGTGGCATAATGACAGTTTAAGAGAAAAAGCTGAAGCTGAGTGTGGTGATGATCACGAGTGCTTGTTTGATGTGGCCTCTACAAACGATCTGTCTGTTGGCTTAGTAACCAAGGGTATCAGCGTTCAATTGGTCAATGAATCGAACGCTCTTAGTAAGTCAGGAAAGATCTTGCACTTTGGGATGGGTTACCTCTAAGTAGAGGCACGGAAACTGCAAAGATAGAGGTTATTTGTATACAGGCTAATCTCTACACTTGGTAAAAACAGCTCTGACTTGTTAAACTGTGTATACTTGATTTCCTGTTCTCATTTTACGTCGGTTGATGAGTCAGATAATTGCTTCATTTTGACATCTTTCCTTTCAATTTTTCTTTTGTAGACAACTTCCCACCCAAGATAGTAACCCAATCGAATGTAATAAATGTCACACTTTATAAAACTGTCAAGCTGAATATCACTGCTGTGGATAACGATACTATAACATTTCGTGTGATTAACAAGCCTGCTGGCGCCACAGAGAAGCAAAGCGGAAACGTGCTGTACTTTACATGGAATGCTACCTCGTCACAAAAGGTAAACTACAAGTTATCTTCTGCAGTAGACATTGAACACAATATTATACGAGTCTGACATGAAAAAATATATTTTCCGCTCAAAAGGAATTGAAAACAGCTACTCTCTTATGCGTGATGTAGCCTCCTTTTGTAACTTGAACCATTAAATTTTGGTATCATTTTTCTGAAATACTAGTTTAATAGGTTGGGAATCATCATAATGGGTTATAATCGAAAGAAATCATTGTGAATGGAAAAAAAAAACTTAGAAAAGAGCGATCGGAGAATTTGAACTTTTTCAGTCAAATCGTGACACTGTGTCAGTCAATAATACAATATCGATTGAAATTTTCTTTTGATGACCTTGCGAATCAGAGTTCCAATTTGTTAGGGGTGGGGAGTTTAAGAGCCTTGTGGTATCTTCCGTGAAAGATCAAGAAGATGAAGAGGGTGGAAACCACTCACAATAACCTTTTTGTCTTCTTGTAGTTCAATCTGTCATTCGTTGCTACTGACGACAAAGGCGCCAGTGCCACCTGGAGTCCAACAATTAACATGTGCGCTTGCGACCACGGAGGACAGTGTGTGCCACCAGAAGAAGGCGACAGACTCAACACTGACAGCAAGTTTGTATACATGGGTTGCGCATGTCAGGGTGGATACACAGGAAGGTTCTGTGACAGTGACATTGACGCCTGCGAGAGTAATGGTCAGCCGTGTTATTCAGGAGTTGAGTGCATTGATCTTCCACCGCCAGCCAATGCCAGTGGATACAAATGTGGACCCTGTCCATCAGGATATACTGGAAATGGCGCCCAGTGTGTGGGTAAGTTTACAATATTAACAGGGTAATTTAAGGATGAAGAAAATTCGTTTTCCTTTGGGAAACGAAGCTTTTAAAAAATAATAATGAGAACGAAGTTCCTATAATGATACTTGATACGTCGATTTCAGACAAAAGAAGTATCCAAAAATTAAACCCTCATTTTTTTAAGCACCCGAAATTTTTACAGCGCAGTATAGAACACTTTGAAGTAGCTGCAAACCTCTTAGTTTCCTTTATTCCAGCCTTTTTGGAACGAAATCCACTTAAGACATTTCTTGACGTAAATGAGGGCTGGATACAGTTGTTTTCTCGTGACAGCTATCGTAAAAACTTGAGGCTGCAGTAAAATTATTCAAAGATGTCGTTTCAGTATAATTCGTGTTTTGAAGGTATAAGTTCACTCTAGCAATGTTTCAGCGAAGTGTCTGAATTTTTGTCCGAAATTCAAATGGACGAAATTTGTTTGCAAGGAATAATTTATGACTGTCGAGGTGAAATTAACGACAATTTCCCATACCTCTAACACTTTCTTGTTTTACATCCTCTTCAGTTCTCGATTTTGATGTGACTTCCATTATTTAGTCGCTTAAAAATGGTTTCCGTTTCTCTCCATTTACTAGACTTTGATGAATGTCAAAATAATTCGTCCAACAACTGTGAACAGCGTTGTGTCAATTTACCGGCTTCGTTCTTCTGTGACTGTCGGGATGGATACGAGCTTAACGCCGATGGTCATAGCTGTGATGGTAAGAAATTTGCTGGATAGGGTTTACAACGTCAGCTGCCTTTTCAGAAACTTTTTATAGGCAAAGCTCTTTAGCCGCGGCGGGTACATGAAGCGGGGCTAGCTTCATCGATCTTATGATCATTTTCAAAACAATGTGCCGTGTTTCTCAGTTCTCCAGCGTCCCTAGTCAAAATTTACCTAAAGGCACTTCCGGCTTTGGGCGTGGTCTAAAGCAGGGATAAAATATAAGATCTACTCTTTCTTGCTTCAAGAAAAAGCGGTGGGAAAAAGTGAAGGTAGTCCCTTTCTTAGTTTTTTTTTTTTCAATACAGGCTTAACTTGTTACCGACAGGACGAGTTTAAGAAAAAGCCTTGTGTTCCTGTCAAAAAACTCTTTTACTATGTAATTTAGAACTTGCAAAGGATAAGTTACCGTTGCAAACTTACTGTTAAATAATTAACCATACATTTTATTTACCAACCATTTTTTTTTAATAGATATTAATGAATGCGAACCTTCAAATGATTGCATGCAGAAGTGTACCAACAGTATAGGAAGCTACAATTGTTCATGTGACGAGTTTTTCAAACCTGATCCCACTGACTGGAGAAAATGCTTGGGTGAGTCTGATTTCTGCTCAAATATATTTCCTTGTTTTCTGAAATAGTATCTATGAATGAAAGCAGTAGTATGATAAAAGGCAAGATTTTTAATATAGATATCATTTAGCCGAATGACGCTTGAGAGGCGATTGAGAGTAACAATACAACTTCCCCTCATAATGCAATTCGTTTTATCAACTGGGTAATTGATAATGTGAATTGGCCACCGTAAAGAGATTCGAAAGTTGATGTTTCAATCGTTAGCCCTTCGTCGTTGCTCAGACGAAGGCCGCTAACGCTCGAAAAATCCGCTTTGGAGTCTCTTTTACGGTGGCCAATTCACATCAGTATATACACACTCAGTGATCTTGGTGTTTTATGCAATCTGATTGGTTCGCTATCTCTGGCTAATGAGCATTATTCACCCCCTACCGAGTGAATAATGCGTAAGCCAAACAAAAATAAAGCATACTTTTGATTCACACCGATTTGAACGGTGTTTTTGAAAGGTTTTTTCGAAGATTGACTATAGATTTTCCATGTTCAAAGATTCTGTAAATAGTTTCGCGAATGCGCGCATGCTTTGTACCGCTTGCACGTTTTCCACGCATGAATTGGGAGGTCAACAGACCTCTTTAGCTAGGGCGGTTTGTTTTCCCATTGTAGAACACGTGGTATTCTCTGGAGAATTTCTCTTTTGTCCATCTTAAAATTATTCATTCATATACACGGGACTATTTGAAAATTTGAAAGCAAGAATTCTCAAGAGTATCATCACGTGGTCTACAATGGGAAAACAAACCGCCCAAGCTAAAGAGGTCTATTAAATTGATTTTTATTGGTTTCCTTCTGAAAACGTTGTTGAGATCACTTCCTGTGTATATACTAAAGCAATTATTCTTCTCAATCTCGGTGAATAGTGGCAGAATATATTTATCTCGCCGCTTCGCGGCTCGGTAAATATTCTGCCACTATTCCCCTCGATTTCAAAGAATAATAGTTAATTATCAGCCCAGTTGATAAAATCAAATTATCTTGTAATACTGCAGCACAGTTTCTTGTTTGATGATTTCATTAACTCTTCATTACAGCCACAAACCCTTGTTCATCTGGTCATGGTTGTCAGCATGTCTGCTTCAAAGGAAACGATGACCAAGCAACGTGCAGCTGTTATGCTAATTACGAGTTAGAAAGCGATGGAAAGATTTGCAGAGGTACTTGATAGCTTTGTTTTTAACTGAGTAATAGTTCTTGGAATGACGCTCCTGCAAATAAAATGATGCATAAGATGGCGGAAGCTCAAGGCCTAATCGTGAGGAAATCTTGAGCTTTTTCCTGGATTTTTTAATAAGCGGTACTCAGCCCGGGGGGGAGGGGGGGAGGGGGGAGGGTACTCAATAAAAGATAGATCTGTTCGATTAGCGTGACTGTAGAGTGAGAGCTTTGATGCAGTGCGATGGCTCACGACAGCTGAGGTTAGTAGTTTCCGATTATAATTACTGAAGGAAATCGCTGCAGTCTGGTGTATAAAATCCCCAATACTCAGAGAATAAGAACATGATTACTTAATTCCTTCGGATCGGAAAAATTATTGATAATGTTTTCTTTACAAACCTAATCGTCGGGAGCTCGAGATTGCTATCGCGTGCTAGTTGAGAAGGACACACTGGGTCTCAGCTAGCCATCACGCATTGAGATCGAGAGCAAATAATTTGATATTTTTAGTATAAATCCAGTAGTAAAACCTGTTCAAAGACACTAATCAATATCAATCGTTCACTCACTTCCTACAACAGAAAAGATAGTGAGAAGAGTACGTAGCCAATGAAAGAACGACATCTGTGATTGAACCCTATTAAATTTATACTACTATTAAATTTTATAATATTCAAAACTGGGGAATATCCAAGAATATAATGAGTTAACGATACAAAAAGATTTTCAAATAGTAGCTGCTGAGATGGAATATCAAGCACCGTACGGGTATTAAAATTATCATCCACCATCAAAATTTCTATTTTCATTTTGAAAGACATCAACGAATGTGATCCAGATAATCCTCGCCATCGCTGCAGCCAGATTTGTGAAAATATAGCAGGAAGTTATGAATGTTTCTGTGAGGATGGATTTGAATTGAACAAAGATGGTTACCAATGTGAAGGTATTGATCTTGTATTCGTTAGTCTAATTTCATTACTTTTGATATGACGATTTATGTTTAACAACTGAAACTCCCTTTTGCCAGATCACGAAGAACGAAAGATGTGGAAATAGGCTAGTTTCGAATTGTGCAGAAACAAAAGAACAGAGTCGAGGTTCAGGGGAATAATTTGCATTTTCCTTTGTTATGAACAATAAAAAATGCTAATTATTCCCCTGAACCTCGACTCTGTTCTTTTGTTTCTGCACAATTCGAAACTAGCCCATTGTAACAGCATAAATTTAACTTATAAATGCTGTTCTGGTACGCATTAAATGCCGCTGAGATGTTGACAGACTGTGTCCAGGAGGCGTTAATCGCGATGTCGGTGCAAAAATGCTAAAGCTTTAGCTTGACTTCATCAGTGTTTCGATGAAAAAGAAAAGATCACAGCTTATATTAAATTAGCGTGTTCTACCGTTTTCGTTTGTTTTGATTATTCTACAAGTTCTTAGTAACGATGTCAATATTAATCGTCCAAATTTACAAACTTTCACATACTGCATTAATTTAAGAACAAAGGCAAGAGCTGTGAAAGTCAACCATGATCTCCTTCACATCGTTTTACAGGTAAATCAGAACAAAACAACACCACTATTGAACCTTTCTCACTGAAATCCAGGCGAAAAGATAGTGTGACATCCTCGTATTGTTCGTGGAGCAATGCACCGTGGTTAATTGCAATGCATTCTGGTAAAAAATGATGAATTTGAGAATTCGAACTCCCTTCTATATATTCTTCTTAAATCCTAATTATGTTGCTGCTCGCTCGCTACGCTCGCTCCGCCGGCAGCAATAAATGTGTCGAGCCTACAGGTCAGTTTTGAGCTGCCTCAGAATGAAACTGAAATTCCACCATTAGCGCGGTCAATTTATGAACCGTTTCGGTATATTACTTTTAATAAGACGATCGAACTGATGGACGAAGAGATAGAAACGAAAATCTTACTTTATTTGTTGTATTCTTTTCCTCAGATGTTAATGAATGCCTGGATGGAGACTTGTACAACTGTACAGATGAGTTCCACAAGTGCGTCAACACTCGCGGCTCGTACAAGTGCGAATGTGAACAAGATCTGTATTTTATTGATGGCAAATGCAGAGGTAATCAGCGGTAAATTAGTATAAAGTAGTGAGATTAGGAAATGGTAGTGAGATTAGGAAATAATTTCACTTGTGTTTTGTCATAATTCTTAAATTTCCCAATTCTTTAGGCGACGATATATAATTGTTAGAATTTTGACAAAAACCTAATTTTCCGAACACACCAATTGATTACCTTTCAATACCGTGGTTGCCAAATTACGCTTTCAATATCATGGGCGTTTAAATTGATTATTAAATTGTAAAATTTAGCACAAAAGGTTGCCATGGCAATTTTGTAATTTCTTTGTGAAACTATAAATTACCGCTGAAATTTCGCCCCGAAATTAAAGAGCAATTTCTCCTATTAATTAAAGTAATGTTCAGTTCAGTGTTAGAAAAAGTCGGAAAGGGCTATTTCCAAGTTGCCTTTTGCCTCCATGTCAAAAGGAGTATCAGTGTGAAAACATTGATATGATAAATCTGTTCCGCCTACAGGTTCGTTTTCATGCAAATCAAACTTATTTTCTTGAGAAAGATTTTGTTCTAGGACTCGTTTTGAATTAGAGGCACAAAGTAACTCGGAGATGGCCAATTGCTTGCTTCTCTACACTCCCGCTGTGGTTGAATTTGCTCAGAGCACTTTTCACCTATTGAGTGTCGAAATTAATTCGTAATTACTTTGGCTTTGTATTCAGGCTAATACAAGTGATTGGTTAAACAAACTCCGGGCAACTTTCTCGACCAATCATAAGTTAAATCAAACCCGATCAAACGCGTTTTTCCGCCCTTTGCAGAAAGAAATTAAACATGCAGCTGCCTTGAGGTTTGAATGGGTACACTTTCTGTGTCTTTTGTGAATGTGCAAAGTTACGTGTTTGACTTTAAAAGAAATACAAACGCTTGCACAGGAAATTTCGGCTTCATTGATTTTACAACCCTTTATCAAAACCTCACTAAAAGAATTTTGTGACTGAAAAACACGCTCTCTCATAATTTGCATTCTTGTATCGCACTCGGTAATTCAATTTCTTAAGTAAGAGGCCAACATTGTCATACGTCTCAGTCTTCCTCAATCTTGGACAGTGGTTGCTGAAATACAAAACAAAACAATGCCTTTAAAATATTTGTTTAGGTCTGGAGAAGAATCAGACGGCTCCCAAACCAGTGCTACCTATGCCACGTTTGCCGTCAAATAAAGAGAAGGAAGAAGCTGTGCAGTTCATAATTCCACCGAAAAGCGATGTAAGTAATATAACACGTTTTGTACCCCTCACTAATAGAAATGAAAATAAACACAAACAGTTTTAAGTCAATCACAATCGGCTCTTGAAAGCACAAGCTTGTCGAAGAGTTGTTTTCGATAACTGTTTGATAAATTTCACCTCGAGATTTCTATCAACTATATGAGGTATTTACAAGGCATAAACAAATGTATATATCGTCAAGAGGGACTTTTATCTTCATTTTTGCAGTTTGAATGGGATTTTGAAAAGGACCAGTCATTCAAAGACAAAATGGCGTTTGTAACAACGGATTTCTGCACTAAGAACAGGACAAGATGTGCCCTGAAGGATGCCAGGCGAAAAAGGTTATCACTGATTCTTCACCGAGTCTCAGAACTACTAAAGAGGTCCACTTCTAAATAAGACACATAACAGGGGGTGGCGGTGGGGGGAACGCAGTAAAGTTTCCTTCGAGGAGGATATCCTTTACTGGAAAGGGAACCCTTTCATACAGTAGTCATAGATGATATGGTGCCCTTTTAATCACCTCACAAACTTTTGCATTGAGAAACCATTTGAAACGCCTCCATGCATCTGTTGTTAGCTTAAATGTGTTGACCTTTATAGGTTTAATTGAACCGGTGAAATCTCTTTTGATGCGAGCAAGGGCTTACTATACGAATTCTGTGAATTGTACTAAAAGCACTGTTTGCTGTTTACAACTAGTAGAAAATCATTCATTTACTGACATTTCATATCAAACTTATTGCCCTTCAAGGTGAACATTTGCTTCCACTGGCGTCCAGGATAGCGCGGACACAAGTTTTCGTTACTGCGCTTGCGCATTAATATCTCACTGGGCAAGGCTGGGAAAGTAATGTTTAACTGGGTAGAAAATAAATAAACATGGCGGCCAAAGCGAAGAAAGAATCTGCAGCGCTAAAACGGTATATGGACGAGGTTTTGTTAGAAAAGTCATCCAAAAAAAAAAACTGATCGTAAACTTTATCCTGTCGTTGTGACAGACGTAGAAAAGGTCGGAAAGCGAATGAAAAATTCACTATGTAATATATAGCGAACGATACAACGAGTGGCAGCCACACGATACTGAGGATAGCAACCCTCCTTTCCAGCGGACGGAATCTCTTCGTATTCCTTCTAGTACTTCTCTTGAGGGCCGTACGGAATTAGTCCATGGAGAACTGTATCGTGCAATAAAAAGAAAATTGTATTCTGGCCAAAAGGATGATCCAGCAACTCGTGTTGAAATTCGAATTGATCAGGATGCGTTTGATGAAGGACTGGCATAAGCAGGGAAGCCAAGGAAAGAAAGAGGCAAGATTGTCTATCGAATCGACTCCAAGGAGGATTTAAACCACTTCGGTTAACACATTTTCTTACTTGTTTACTTCGTTACTAAACCAAGGCAATTTATCCCCTTTCGGACCACTTGTTTCTTCACCAAAATCGTCTTACGCATCTACCGCCACCGCGAGAAGGGCCAGCGAGGACAAAATCACCAGCCCGTAAACTTTGAATCCCATTTTCCGAACCCAAACAATATTCAAACCTCATGTATTATACATCAAATTGCGCCAAATTTATTCCTCTTTTCATATTTTGCGGTAATGACCAGTTTTAAGCATGCGCCTTAAAGTTCTATCCCCAGACTCTTCAACCAGTACTTGAATGTGGCATGAACGCCTCTTCGAAATACGTGAATCGCTAGCCAAAAGCCGTAAAATTCCGAACGAAATATTTTAATAATCGCCTTCAAATGCAGTGGTATAAAAAGCCTATATACATTAGTTTCCTAAACTAAAGGTAAGAAAGATAGCGACTCGAACGGAATACTCGAAAAAGAAGAAAATGTTCGAAAATTAGCGTGGTTTTGACTGACCCCGGACTGCGTGACAGGTCACGAAAATCTGTAGAGGCAGATGTTAACCGTAAGTTTGATATGGAGGTGGCTCAAAACAGTTTCTAGGACTTTCCAAGACGTAGATTTTGATGGGTCATAACTAACACTCTTTATCAATTAATGCTACAATCATGGTATCAAAATATTGCCCAATCACTGGTGAACACGTTGGTATTATTTTCGTCACACAATAGGCTACCATAGCAACACTATGACCTGCTAAAAACACCCTTAATTTCAGCAGTAAGCGCTTATATTTCACGGTGAAATTTTTCTTATTATGGAATTTTGATAAGCAGGATAGGATGCAACTTTTGACAAAGTTTAAAAAAAGTCTATTCATGGGGTTCAGAGCCACCTTAAATTTTCGAAAATTTAAGGTGGCTTGTTTGTCCTTTCGAGAATCGCGCGAGTAACATCCAGAACTGGATATCATGTCTAAAAATACTTTAAGAGGGATTACCTAGGGTATGAGGCCAAAAGGAGGGATTCACTATCTTACCTTCATATTCTCTTGGTTTTAAATCATATGATTTGAAGCCACTTTGTTCGCCTCTAAGGTCACTTTAATGTCACACCTATATAAAACTGAAACATTTCGAATTAGGGCTTTAACAAATTCTTGTATTGTTTTTCATTCCATCTTGTCATCAGACGTTCCCCTTTTACCGAACTTTACACCGCTGACCAAGTTCACTTACTGCCTGGTTACCCTAGCAACGCAACGGGCTCTCTTCAGGTAGCGTTTTACGTGCAGCAGCCTCTTGGACTCTTTATCGGGAACTTGTCAGTCCTGCCTCGCAGTACTCTAGCGGGGATCGTTATAATTCACAAGTCCGCGCTTGAGACAGTTATTGGTGCAAACATCTCTGATGTAGAAGTTCTCTTCAAACCTGCCACGCCGACCACGTCACCAACAGCGGGACCAGTTGAGCCAAGCAGCAACGCATGGAAGTGGATTACAATTGGTGTTGTTGTAGGAGTGGTGGTCATCATCTTGATTGTCTTGATCGTGTTCTGGTGGTAAGATATAACATTTTTTGTGTTACTTTGAAACCGAACGGAATATCGACAGTGGTCAGCCATAGACATCCCATAAAACTATCGTTAAGGGTTATCCCTGCCAAAGTGTATCGTGGAGGAAGCGATGGTCTCATGGTTAGTGCGTTTCGACTTACCATGGACCGAGCTGTCCATAATTTTGCCCTGGCCGGGGACATTGTGTTGTGTTCTTGAGTAAGACCTTCACAGTACCCGGCTCTCGTCACCCATTAACCAGTACTAGCGAATTTAATAATTGGGGTAACCCTACAAAATGCGGGTTAAGCCCTGCCCTAATGGGCCTCTTGACTCGTATGGAGACTTATTCTTTTGTAACATACTAAAATGTCAAAGTACAGTTCATTTATTTCTCGTAAGTGCCACCCTGTTAAAATAATTATTAAGTGAAAAAAAATTCCATTGAATGAGAAAAAGTTGCAGGAAGAGGCAATGCAAGAGCGTTTTCCCTTGGAGCGTTTTTCCTAATTATTGTTTTATTTTTAGCCTGAAAAAGAAAAAAGCGAAGGTGAGGCCCATGCCAGATGATGATCATCAAGAAGCCATAATTATGAAACCTTACGACCGATCATCAAGAGCAGAACGTCGAGAGGCGTGGGAGAGTTATGGCTTCGAGGAAACTCATTAATATTCTCTACAGCATTTAGCATATCTTATTAAAGAAATTGTAAAATGAATGTGTTTTTAAGACAAAGTAAAATTGCATTAATATTAATAGAATATAATAATAACAGTAATAGTATATATAATAATTATTTTAAGAATATTAATAACATTTAATGTTTTAATTAAGGTAAAGGGAAATAAATGAATAAACGTAATTATTCTTGAAAATTTGTGACTAAAAATAATTCTACGAAACATTTGGCTCGTGATAAAATAACAACAATAATAATAATAAAACCTAAACACTAAAATGTTGCTACTTCCTTATGAATTTCTAGCGCCCTACTAATTCCAAATGTGAAGAATATTAAAAGTTGTAATCGAATAATCTTACTAGTTTTCGATCCATTCCAAAGCTCCTACTAAGCCTAAGTATGAGGAATATTAAACAATCTAATATTAAATCTCGTTAGTTCCTTGTTGATTTTAAAGAAGTTATAATAACAATAATAATAATAATAATAATAATAACAATAATAATAATAACAATAATAGCAGCAATAGCAGTAGCAGTAGCAGCAGCAGCAGCAGTACTAGCAGTAGTAGCAGCAGTAGTAGTAGTAGTAGTAGTAGTAATAGTAGTAGTAGTAGTAGTAGTAGTAGTACTATTCTAAGACCTAGTAAGATTTTGCCCTATAGAAGAGAGCTTTGAATACCTTAAGGAGTGCCTTAAGATACAGTCCCAATCTAAGTACATGTGTACATGTATGTTTTTTGTCTATTTTTCATCCTAAGAGAAAATTGCTCTTAATCTGTATATAGTTCTTGATTAAAAATAGTGGGTAGATTAGATTTAACAAAGGGTAATGGCCATAGCGTGTACTATTAAGTTATGGATACACGCGGGAGGTTGCTAAGCACGAAAGCTTCTTGAGTGCTTAGCAAACTTAGAAGTTACATACATACTTTATTGTTACCTCCCCAATGGGGCTTTTCAGGAACACTGAATTATTTAAATTACTTAAGTTATTAATAACTACACAAGTAAAATTAACTAACCTCCCAAGTACATCCATAACTCAATAGTCCTCCCAAGTACATCCATAACTCAATAGTAAACGCTATGACTTTTACCAGTAACATTGAGACATTGAAACAGAAGTCTTTTTATTGAGCTACATCACAAAGCGCGCGCTTTGCTTTAGTTATTGAGTACGTCAGCAGCATACACCCATGGGCAAATAGTAGATGCCGAATTAACCAATCAGAGCGCGCGCTTTGCTTTAGTCATGTTATAAAGCCATTTTGGGAAGTGGCTTTCAGATTGTTGTAGGTTTTGCACGGCAGCCATGCTGCATGGCAGGAACAATAGACTTTTTTTCCTATGGGAAAAAAATCTTTCTAACGCAAAACATTTTTATTGTTCCTACCATGCAACATGGCAAAATTTCTATATATTGTAGAATTTTACATTTGATAGATTTTTTCCATAATTCTGACGTAATTAATCCTAATTTATAGTGTCCCCGATTGGTTAAATACAGCGACACCGAAATAAGATAGTATTATAAAGTTATTATCTAAAGGTTATTTTTTGCCGAATACTTCTTAAGTATTTTTACTCGACAGTGCCGTACAAAAAATGCCACCCCACCACCCCACAGGCTAATGCGGGATGGTGTTTTCGCCACCAACAAAGAGCGGTCTTGGCTGAAACAATTATATTCATGTTAGAACAGCTTTTCAAAAACTGATTAAATTAAGCCTTAAATGTAACTCGAATGTGAGATGAGAAAGCTGCTTAAGGTTGTTTTGTGATGGTTCTATCTTTTGTGCTGTATTCTTTTAACATCCACTTTTTAATAGTAAAAGACATGCATGACAGATTTAGACTATGTTATGCAGCCATAAATAAACGTTTCTCATAACAACAAGTTTGGTTTGACCTGCATTGTTTAAAAAGGACAAGAACGAATCAAAATTGGGATCTTAAAGTGGCGTAGATCAACCGGTAATTAATCATTGTGAATATTTAAATTACAATTGCTCTTTATTTAATAAACAGATTCCATGTTGCCGTGCGTCTGTTCAGTAATAGATCACAGATGACGTCAGAATGTGGCAAGAACAACAAGTTATTTCTCAAACGGAAATAGTGTTTCGTTTCCGGAAAGATATTCAGGCTGAGATAGGCTGGAGGCTTATATCTTGTACATTAGAAGTGCCCGGATGTAGGGGATTGGTGCTAATGGGTCGCTTTGAGCCGCACTGATTTACTCAGTTGCCAGGGCAGGGCCTGGGATAGTTCGTCGAGGCGAGATATAATACTTAACCTGTTGTAGAAAGGAAAGAGCTATAAACTGAGGGCTATAAATTGATTCAAGTTTTCTACTTTCTTTCGACTCTGCCCAAGGAGAGAGGGGCACTCTATTATATGGGCTACATAGGTATGTCCAGCCTCAAAGGGTATGGTTTTTAGGACATTTTGGTCAGAAACAAAATATCGATTTTGGTAATTTGGTCTCAAACTGGGTATGGTCAGTTTGCACTTTCGTTTTGAATTAGGTATCTTCGGTGTTTTTTTTTTTTTGGAAGAAGCTAGATTTTCATCATTATCGATAGGACCATTCATCCAACGTTTAACATTTTTTTAAAAAAATCGAGAATTCCTTCACAGGTTTTATTCGCCTTCTATCATTCACTACAATCATTTACATTACCGACAATAGTTGACAAAGGCAGGAGACCCAGGAAGCTCTATCATTCTGAAATAAGGAACTAAAGCAGGTTTGAAATAGGGTCATAAATAGTATAGAAAAATCGCAGAATTTGTTTATAAATAGGTACGTGCCTGGAAAAGCGGGCCGAACAGCCCCGCCAGATTCTTCATAAATAATTCAAAGTGTTGCTCGTGAGGTTAAATAAGCTAAGCGGCAGAAGCATTTTACGCACAATTTTTTCCATTCCTGTGCAGGCAGCGCTTGATTCAAATGCCTGCCACGGCAGCATATATATAAATTTTTTTCAGAAAATACGTGTTATGTGTGACGAGAGTTGTGCAATTATTCCTCCACCTTCGGCTTAAATATTATGAAGCCAAAATACAAATACTCTGGGTGTTTTCATGGAAACCAGCTCAGTCACGGTGAGTCAAAATAAAAAGTTTGTTATTTCTAAAATTTTATACGACGTACTCTATAGGAAGTAAAGCTACTCAAATTGTGGCAGAAAATTTGACAATTTCAATTAAATCTGGAAAATGTCGACACCTTATATGAGAAAGCCATATTGTATTGTAAAGCGTTCCAAGTGCGCCTGTTTTATCCGGTAAGCAGCCACAGAAAATCGGTGGGATTATTATTCCTGAAAAGTCTGATTTGTCCAAAGTTATGTCGCCGTAGTTGTCATCTTAATCACATTAAAATCAAGCAAGGAAACATATCTTCGTTTCTCTAGAATCATATCGTTTCAGTCTGACTCACTAGTGGCTCCATTCAAGTCTTCAATTAGTTTCAATAATTCTGACCGTTTCTGCCTTTATGACATTTTAAGTTCCTTTTGTTTCCGTGACACGAAAATAAAAACAAGATATTTTTTCTGAACATGTTTACCTTGTGAATTACAAGCGTTACCTTGATATCTTTCATGCTCACTATGTCAATACATCACTCTGAAAGAGTACCATTTCTTTGCTGATCTAAACATAACTAAGTGCTTCCATCAGCTTAAAATTATGATTATATTGGGGGACAAATCGTGTGACGTGGCGGTGTCTCTACCTCGAAGATTTGTTTCCTTTTCACCATCACTATCCGATTAGAAGTCCAGTTTATAGTTTTCTTAGCTTGTGATGTGATAACGTAACGAGAGACAAGAGATTCAATCGTAATTTCCTATTTCGTACAAGGCAACAATTGAAATGCATTGCGATATATATACCGAATTTTGGCGGAAATTTTGCCCCCGTATTTACATAAACAATTACGACCTTTACACTGATTAGATATTACCTCCACTATGTGAATGGTTCACCCCTGAACTGAAAACAAAACCATTTAATTTCTAAGAAAAAGGAAACAAAAAAGTGGCACACAGGCGTAGCGGAGTGGCATATTGTAAAACATGGAGTGGATTGGATTTGTAAAACATGGATTGGATTTGTAAAACATGGACTGGATATGTAAAACATGGATTTGTAATTCATGGATTGGACTGGATTTGTAAAACATGGATTTGTAAGAAAATGTATTCGGAAAAGCAAACAAAACCAAACAATTTATTTGTTCCATTCTTATACCAGTTTAGTGCCCTTTTATCGCCCTTTATAAAGTTAGGTAGGTAGGTAGGTAGTCACAAAATTGTGACAGGCCTACACGATTGCCGCTGTGTATTCTGATCTTTGCCTTTAGAAGTTGCTATTGTTTAGGCTCATTTATATTGCAAGATTGGTTCTCTAAGTATTTGCTTTCGAGGGACAAAATACGAAGCTTCTCGTGAACTTTTTTCTCCAGTTACTTGCATGATATTCTTTGACGCCGGGCCGGGCTGTAATTAAAACTGTTTGCAAGCAGTAGTTAGGTTCTTATCACGGATATCATATTATCTGTCCTCGTATTTTTTCTCCTGAGACGTCGTAGCTTTACTTCGAGAAAGGTATACATTTCTCTAGAAACACTCTTATGTTTCTTGCAGCTATCTGATCGAGCTTTATGGTACATTGTAGCTTGAAACAAGCCGCGATCTTCCCGCGACAATAGCCCTTTTCACGGTTAATTTTTCTCATTTGCATTACAATCTAATCCAACGTGGGTGCGAGGCAATTTCGGGCTAAAACTACAAAATAGCCCGAAATTGCCTCGCATACACGCTAGATTTTATTGTAATGCAAATGAGCAAAGCTAACCGTGAAAAGGGCTATTACAAATAAAAATTTATTCCGAAGTTTGGCGCGGTTTTGGTGATCAAAGGTCAACACACTCTTCTCCGTCACGTAATTTGCTAACCATACAGTTCCCATTTTTAAACTTACGATAAAATATCCTGTACAGCTCTGTTCCTGAGCTGAAAAAGAAAGCTGTTGAATTCATTGCTAAAATTCAATTGTTGGTTTCTCAGAATGTATAAAGCGTATTGAAAGGTTAAAGCCCCGCACTTGACACCTTGCATGACGGAAAGCATGATCTGACTGTGATCCATGAGATCGTGACACCATATAATAATCATGTTCCTGTTGGCGTTTTATTTCAGATGTTTCTGTTTCTGTTGTTAAGAATAATTCTTCGGAAGAGACATAATCGTTCCAATCGACAATTGTAGCTGCTACTTCAAAGGTTTCAGTGAGAGATAGAAGCTTAAACGCCGCCATCTCTTCCCGCGGAATACAAACTTTCGCGCTCTTTTTAAATTATGCAAAATTATTTTGGTCAAAGGTCAACGAATTTTTCCACTTCCGGGCATCCTGGATGGAACGTTTTTGTAAGGGAAAGGGGAAAATGGATAAGAAACGAAGAACCTGTGTTGTAAAGGGGGGGGAAAATTGGAAAATTGGTGGTAACAATAGACCTTTTTCGCTTGTACATTTTGTTTTCCCAATACAGATCACGTGATGATACTCAGGAGATTTGATCCATTGTCTTGTTCATTAAAAAGAGTACATGCAGACATATTCATGCTTGCATGTACCCTTTTTAATGAACAAAACAAAAGATCAAATCTCCTGAGTATCATCACATGATCTGTATTGGGAAAACAAAATGTACAAGCGAAAAAGGTCTATTAACAGTAAGATGTAATCATCATAAAAACTTTCTTAGGGTGGGGATACTGAGTCCAAATAAAATTAGCCTAAGACGTAGACGCCTGATTTTCCCAAGGAAAATTTCTTCTAGGAATAAATTGACAAAGTATTTGTTTTCAACTCCATATTTTACAATCCATGTTTCACAAATT
>JAHPZR010051831.1:27500-29267 GCA_019787425.1 Platygyra sinensis | reverse complement strand
TGATCAATTGTCTGATGCCATCCGTTGTGATGAAAGTCTCATTATTGGGCTACTTCAAGTTACCGAATACACAGAGAATCTTCGACCGGCAGGGCTGGTATCCTTTATGCACAAGAGCATCCAGGAATTTTTGGCGGCGTGGTACGTCACTTACAGATGTGTCCCTGAAGGAAATCTTGGTGAAATTGAACAGCACGCACGTACCATCGAGGAATGTGAAGCCTTGGAGAATGTTTTTCAGTTCGTTTGTGGTTTGTCTGACGAAGGAGCAATGAAAGTACTTGAACACTTAACATCAGTCAGAATCTCTGACCCAACACTGGATTTATCAAAAACGATACCGGACGTAGAAACCGAGACTGACTTGCCTCTATATCACTTCACTGATAAGCATGAGAGGTTCAGTAACTTGGTGAACGATTCCTTTCGAGAAGTTCAATCAAAAGCTGGCCTCTTCAGTCAATGTCTTGACTGCACAGGGGGAGTCGTCCTTGTCACCAGGGATACGTTGCTCTCTGAACTTATACCAGATGTGAACGTCTTGATTAAACTAGCACGTAATTGCGTTTTTATTCTTGGAGCAGATTTTGATTTAAACTGTGAAGACTCGATCACGTACAAGTCACTTGAGTTTCTCGACTGTTTGCAGTTGCCAGTAAGAATAACTGAGAGCTCTGAAGTTCTCAAAGCTGAAGACTTGATAAGAAAGCTCTTGCCGAGTTCTTTCAACTCCATCCTTTGTTTACGTAATGGTCGGTTCCAGTTTTATATAACCGAGTTGCTCCTGGGTTGTGATGACCATGCCAAACTATTAACGGAACCTCCGTCGATTAATATTCCTTCTGATGCGGCAAGTTTGTTTTCACTACAGTCATGTCTGAAATTCTTAAGTTTTCTCAGTTATCATAACCTAAGCGTCCAAACAGTTAAATCTCTTGGTGCAGTCATTCGAAGTTGTAAGCATTTGCATATGATTGAACTTGCAGACAGCGAAGACTCCATGTGTTATCTATTGGAACAAGTGCAAAACCCCAGTAAGTGCTCTGTGAAAATTACCACTTGTTTAATCCACCCCGATGTCACTGTTGACCATACATCAGCTGGAGCAGTACAGCTTGCTAGTTTGTTAACAAGATTTAACAACATCATCACTCTTCACCTTGACGTGAGAGACTGCTGTGCTGCGGCACTGGACACGTTAGTTACTAGTATCACACAGAAGTTTGTAAAGGAACTGATACTGAGTGGCATGAGACTGACTCCAGCAGCAGCTGAAGCACTCGGTCGGTCACTTCCTGAAATGTCGTCCTTACAAGTACTCGAGTTTTATGGAATGGGTGGAAGCATTTTGCAAGCTGAAGAAATGAAGGCGTTGTTTGGCAGATTTAACAAAGAGTTGCCTTTGTACAAGCTTACTTTCAATAGATTTAGCGAGATCAGTTTTCTCACTCCAGTTATCGAAAGCCTCCGTTTTTTTCCCAACTTGAGAGACTTTAAGCTTGAAACGTTAAATCTCGATGAACATGATTTGTGTTATCTGCTGGAGAGGTGGAGTTTCATTCGTAATCTGACGAAACTTATAATTAGCGCAAGTGGGAACCAGCAGAGTCGTGTGCATTGCTACACACAATGGATTGAAAATATTCTGACTCTGGATGGAGTAAACGTGACTCCAGCTGTGGCTACGACGCTCGGTCGGATACTTCCTGAAATGTCGTCCTTGCAAACGCTCGACCTAACTGGTGTGGATGGAAGTATTTTACAAAC
>JAHPZR010051831.1:17500-22500 GCA_019787425.1 Platygyra sinensis | reverse complement strand
AATGAATTTAACAAATTATTCTATTGTGTCTGCATTACTCACATAACAGGAATTCACACTATGTTTTACTTGATATGTATGTAATCTATCCTAACTATCTTTCGACTCTTTAATGTTGAGTTTTTATTCTCAGGAATTGTTGTTTTGATACTGCACAGTTTATTTTATGTGTCCTTGGCCATGAGAATTATGTTAGTGTTATTATGTTACATTATAGACCCCTTCACGCACACTGGTGAACTGGAGGACAAAACAATGCGTTCCAGTTCGTTCGAGTTTTGTTTTGTGCTCCAGTTCAGCTGCACTCCAGTGTGCGTGTAAGGGGTCCCTAAGAGAGACTGTTGACTAGGATATCTCAATCTATCTGCATATTTCAGTGGGTTTGATAACAAAGACAATTTTCGTAATAAAAGCACTGTTCATCTTGATACCAATTTCTAGTTTTTAGGCTGCACCTCAAATGTATTTTTGCCAAAGCATGCCCGCTGTTTTCATTTGGACTCGGGCACAAAAAGCCACGATCATCTCGGCCTATCCATCTCATTTAACCAGACAAAATGTTCTTCCCATTTTCTATTGCAGTACCAGGAAGAACTCCACAATGATCTCTGTCACAAACGTATACACTTTATATCATTGAAATATTTGTTTCAAGTAAAAATGCCACAAACGTTTTTTGAAAAGGTGCGTGAGCGCTCATAAAAAGAAAAGTAGAAAAAAGAGCATACAAATTTCCTAGAAGTTGGCCTCATGGCCTATGGATTAATATCATTATCCGAGCTCAGTTGCTCACAGTCACTGATTCCCTTCGGAAGGATAGGCTCCTTGCAGCTAAGCCATCACGTGACCTACGTTTCATAAAATTATGGCCTGCAACTTTAAAGAATACCAGAAATGGAAAAAGCGTGTTGAAAATATCAAAATGGCCAAGTTTGAGGCCCCTGGCATTAAAGAATGAGATTTTTATGAGGCTTTGAATTTCTAAAAAACTAAGAAAATTTTTACGGAAAAAGTCGTAAGAGAGCAGGACCTTGCTCTCCAGCAACACTTTCCATAGATATCTTCTAAATTTTCCGAAAGTTCAAACTGACGTATAAATTTACCCTTTAATGCCAGGGGCCTCAAATTTGGCCATTATGGTATTTTCGACATGCTCTTTTCATTTCTGGCATTCTTTTAGTCATAGCCCATAACATACTGTATGATATTTTTAGGAGAATTTTGGTCACATGACCCCGGCTGCAAGGGACCTATTGGGTAAATTTAAGGCTCTGTGTTAAAGAGTTGCTGCTGTGTTGGCCTTACGTTACTGTCGTGCAATTGCGCATAATTTCACGCGTGATTAGCGCGCGCGCATTACAAAGTGGCGGATTTTTCTTTGCGGCTGGACTTCGCCATGGAGGTAAATCGTCATTTTCTCGAAAACGAGTATGGTGACCTATCATTTTTTTCTGTTGTTTTGAACTGAGTAGTAAATTTCTCTATGGAAAATAAGTATGGGCCAATTCTCAGTGTTGAGCAAGAAACAATCGTCGGAAACGTGTATTTAGCAAGCAATCGTGACTATAATCATAGCGCTTTTATAAGGATTTATATGGAATAAACAAGATGCTGCTGCTCCTAAACGAACATGGGGACCCCTCATTTTTATTTCAAAATTTGAGTTTCTATAATATTAACAATCAATTGGCAAAGTTTGAGAAAAATCTCAGTGTAGGTTCTATTTCAGTGGAATGACCTTAAGGACGTTGACGCTAATTGTTTCTGCGCATCCTTACTACGCACGCAAATTCACACGCCACGTCATCCATGAGCGCGCGCGCTAAGTAATAAAATAAACAAACGATAGGGCAGATGGCCATTGCTAGAGCTTTGCCTGGATTTAACGATCTTGAACGTACGGTGACCCCTATTTTTCTTTTGATGGATCATTTTCTCTACCGATTTTCTACGTTTAGCGAAAAAATGAAGAAAATCTATCGACTGGAAATTTAAATTTTTCGCAAAAATGACACCATCGAATTCCGTTCTGTTAAGCTCTTCGTTCATCTGTGCGACGGTTTCAAATACCTCTTGAAGAGTAAAGTTTTGTGAAAACGCTGGTAACTTTTGGAATTATTTAAGCAACAGACCCACTAGTACAAAGTATGACTAAGATCGTTTGCCTCCGTTGATTCACTTTCGTTATTTTTAACGATAAACCCCTGTAGACCATGCGGAATTACGTGCGCCAATTTTTCAAAATCAGGGTAGTTTTCCACACGCTTTATCTCTGAAACGAAGCCTGGTGACCCCCAAATTTTTTGGAATTTCTGACACAAGTAACTCATGTATCTGACTGCAGTAAAAAGTTTAAAAAAATTCTATCGACTGGAGAAATTTCGCAGCGAACGTTAAGCTCGACAGGGTGCCTCATATTTGGTATAGAGGGCATTATGAATTTCCACGTTTATGCGTTGCGTGAAATTAAAATGGGAGGCCCGAGATAGGATCTCGCTGTAAAAAAATAGTTTATCGCTCACTGTGTTTTGCCTAAACCTGAAACAGATTCCCTGCACTAGAAGAGGATAGTATTCCTTCAATGTGTCAGAACTCTAGAGTAATAATTTTTCCGTCTCAATAGAAGAACTCAATGACAGATGTTTCTGTTGTGTTACGGCCGCCATGTTGGTGCCCCTCGGAAGGGCACCAGCATGGCGTCTTCATACAAAGCCCTATAAATTTGGGTGAAACTCTTTTCCGAATCACGCGGAAATGAAAAACCACGCAGACCTAAATCTTAGCGAGGTTGTTTATATATCAATCATCTATCATATACCTGATTCTTGACTTAATTTATTGAATGGTTACGATTTTTATTTTCGATGCAAACAGACACGCCGCTTCTATGGGCTCCCTGTGCTAAATTTCGTTAACTTCAACACTCCCAAAGCCACTCGCTGCCCATTTCGCTGTAGCTAGAAGCTCTGCGGCCTAAACAAAGCAATCAAGGCAGCTACGTACACTACAAAGCTCCCTCGGTCTACCGGTGTGTTTATTATGGCAATTTGGTCCATTTTACAGTTGTGAGCTTAGTTACCTGACCTATGAATGCAACCGAGGCTGGAGGTGACCCTGCTTTGATACAGACCTCTCTGCTTGTGAGAACAACTTGATTTACAAACTAAAAGTAGTTAGGTCTGTATTAAAACAAGGTCACCTGCAGCCTCGCTTCCATTCAAAGGCCAGAGTCTTGTTTCTCGACAGCCCCGGAACCTTTTCATGCCTGCAAAGCAATTTTTAATTAATCTGTATCTAAAAACAGAGAGGTGTATACGCCTGAAACTTTTGTATGAAAAGAACCCCTCTTCATATTACGAATATGTGAATAATACAGCTCCGTAATCATAAGGTTTGACAGTCGGAAAGAAACAATTTCCTTTGTCCACCCTCTTGGGTAAGAGATGGCCTGTTGCGCTTCTCCAGCAGAGTACCCTCTCAACACAGAATCCTAAGATCAAGCCTGTTGTGTTCGGACTTAAGGGCAACCCTCCTCAACTTAAAACTACTGGCTAGGCTTTTCAAACGTAAAAATAGCAAACAAACTGCGGTTATAAACATAACGAGACAACGCATGTTGTAAAAACTTTCATTTATGAACTTGACGTTTCGTATGCTCCAACATACATCTTCAGAAGTAACGGTTACCTAAACTACAATTAAATTTAAACGAGAAGACTAATACCAAATAAGGAAAGTAATGACAATGAAAAAGAAAATAAACAGACCTAGTTAAGTCTGCTGGAAAAATATAAATGGCTAGTAGAGAAGAAGTTTCTCACTGCCAATATTTTCATTAAGCGCTGGTTTCAAATCACGAATCAGCAAGGCTTCTTTAATTTTACAATGTACATCAGACTGTCCAGTGGCTAAAATATCAAGTGATCCCATTTAATCTTGTGGCCTGTTTGGGTCATATGGTCAGCAATGGCAGAAGAATGGCTGTTACTCGTCAGCGCTTTAAAATGTTCCGTTTTCCTGTCATGTAATCGACGTTTTGTTTTTCCAATATAGTAATCATCACAATCCCAGCAGCTAGCCTTATAAACTACTTTAGACCTAAGGGAGCGGCTGAGTCTGTCTTTATAGGGGAAAAAAGACTTAATACGGCGAGTGTTTCTGAATATAATCTTAGGATTAAAACAACCATAGAACTTATAAATACATGATTTGAGCTGTTGAGTGACAATTTTACTTTGAACACCTAGAAAGAGCAAAACAATGAAAATTTCTTTTTGGGCACTGTAATGATGATATCCTTAGGCTTGTTTTGGTGTTTATTGATTACATCGTTCATGTTATAAGAAATAATACCACGGGGGTATCCATTGCGTGACAAATGGCTCTTGAGGTCACTGTAATGATATCCTTAGGCTTGTTTTGGTGTTTATTGATTACATCGTTCATGTTATAAGAAATAATACCACGGGGGTATCCATTGCGTGACAAATGGCTCTTGAGGTCACTGTAATGATATCCTTAGGCTTGTTTTGGTGTTTATTGATTACATCGTTCATGTTATAAGAAATAATACCACGGGGGTATCCATTGCGTGACAAATGGCTCTTGAGGTCATCTAAAGCAGACTGCAGCAGACAGGGTGATGAACAAATTCGCAGGCAACGATAAGTAAGTGTGCGGATGAGGTTAATCTTGTATTTCCGAGGTGTGAAAGAATCCCATTGAGTGTAGAGACCAGTGAACGTTTTCTTTCGGTAGATGGAAGTGGAAAAAGAGTTGTTAAGATCGCGTTTGATGAGAACATCAAGAAAAGGAATCTCTTGGTCCCGTTCAAATTCAATGGTGAATTGAATGTTCCTGTGCCGGCTATTGAGATAAGAAAGGAATTGAACAGCGGCGTCCTTATTGTGAAATAAGGTGAAAGTGTCATCAACATATCTAAACCAGATGGTTGGACGTGCACCGTTATTCATGACCCATTTTTCTTCGAAATCACACAT
>JAHPZR010051831.1:0-12500 GCA_019787425.1 Platygyra sinensis | reverse complement strand
TTCTAGCTCCTCTCGGCCTTTTTAACCAAATTTATGTTTGTGATTGGTAAGTAACAGAGTAAGAGTGTAACACAAGCAACACAAAATTTTGAAAGTAAGATCTTCATAGTTGGTGTGATATCTCAAAATTTTTATCGACTTAATTAATTGTAGATGTAGATGAAAAGTATTGTTTGCAGTGCTTGCCTTTTTTAATTTAAAAAAAAAACATTCGCTCACTATTAGATACATGGATACATCTACACATATCTCATGGGGGGGGGGAGGGGGTCCTGCAAAAGGAAACGTCCATCACTGTAAGACATTGAAAGTAAAAAGAGTGGAGGGAGAAAAAGACCTACATCGGGAGCCATATCTTACATTTCTTTATTCTAGTGCAGCATTCAAAGTTAAATTTGAGAGCACGGGTCATTCCACACTCTACCGAAAGATAGGTGTGCGTAACTTAGAAGTTGTATTTTTTAAAGGCTAATTCTAGGTGATTTAATGACATATGTAGCAAAGATCTATCAAATAGGCCTATATATGCTGTTTTAAACACACATAACTTAGATATGATTCTTCAACTTAAATATATGCCGATAGTAATGAATCTGGCCAGAATCACCTCGAGTGACTAGAAATCCTAGAAGTGCTATGGTCTGAGCTGCGCCTTATCTTCAAAACGAGTTCGGTGACCCCCGATTTTTTTTTTACGTTTTTAGTCTAATCTTATCACTTTTTACCTGCAGTCAAAGTTTTAAAAAAATATTTGTGCGTGGGAAGTTCTTGGACGCGAACGTCCTTAATTTACAAAAGTTTTAATTGACGAATCCATTTGAGATCTTTACGAACAAATGCTCTGTTCTTCTCGGGTGGATCTCTTTAATCCTTACTTTAAAGGTTTGGCTCAAATTTGGCGGAAATGTAAGATGATCAGTTAGGACAGTTAATATCGAGATCCATTCCTTGAGATAGTGATTTCGTATAGATTTTATTCTGTGACACCTAAAAAGTACGTGTGGACTTGGGTCCATACTATTAAGAGGGTGCGTTTTTATCATCCAGCACCATTTTTACGATAACTGCAGAAATTCACGCGCGCTCATTGGTTAAATTTTATTGTCCATATGCGGACAGACAGATAAATTTGAAATTCATGCGACGCGTCAGCGAGCGAGAGCGGGTAATTCGACAATTTGTTATCGTAAAAAACAAATTGATGTCAGTTTTAAATGCGTCTGTCCTGTTATTGACAATGAATTTCGTCATAACATTGTCAAAGTAGTCTGCGGATCCACTCGGCTATCGCCTCGTGGATCCACAGCTACTTTGACAATGTTATGACGAAATTCATGATCAATAACAGGACAGACGCATAAA
Source organism: Platygyra sinensis (assembly GCA_019787425.1). NCBI lineage: Eukaryota > Metazoa > Cnidaria > Anthozoa > Scleractinia > Merulinidae > Platygyra > Platygyra sinensis. The sequence goes on along the minus strand of JAHPZR010051831.1, from coordinate 11,138 downwards.
AAACTGACGTCAATTTGTTAAATGTTCAACACTTACTTTTAGTCCTCCCATGAGGGAAGATCTTGCTTTGAGTTAGGCACGCGAATCACGTGACAAGGGAGGAAGAAAAACAGAGACGCCCCTCGCATTCTCCACCCGTTTGTTGTAACACTTACAATCGGAAGACGTTCTTGGAGGGTGGTAAAGGGTATTTTTGTGTTTCATGAATGGCCTAATTTTTTCCCGTGAAATGTGAAATGGCTTCAGTTTTTTACTCGTGAATCGTGATTTCATTGGAAGCCGTGAACCGTGATTTTCTAATAGAATTCTCCGTGAAATGAGAAAGAAGTACTTATAGTGAGGACACTCGAACCGTGAACAGTTGATGATATTTGTTTGTACATTGACCATAGAATGCCGGCTCGTCCTTTTGACAAGAGTATTTAGTGTTTTTACGTTTTAAAAATGCTAACACTATACATTTTAAGAAGAGTCTTCATTCCATAGTCGTCAAAAAAAAATGAACACAAAGATGTCAAGTGTTCACGGTTCGAGAAACCGTATTGTGAAACGTGATTCTGGTTTTATCTTCTTTTATTTTTGCAAGAACGTGAAAGGACAATCATCCCTCTTCGTGTTCTTACTCGGATTTCTTTTTGCTGAGGGCAGACCAAGAAGCGGAGGGATGATAAAGACATCTAATAAGGCTGCGCTTGGGCGCAACTTTCAAATATAATAAGTTACATAAGTTCGTGTCAAAAAGAATGCCATTTTGTTTTCGTGAAACCTGAAATGTCGAATTTATTTCCCGTGAATTGTGAAAGGACCAATTTTAATTTCCGTGAAACGTGATCTTGACCCCCCCCCCCCCCCCCCTTTACCACGTCACCCTCTTCTTGATAATAAAAAGAGCAAATTAAAGAAGGAAACTAATATTTTTTTATAGTGGGTAGTATCGCCGGACCTTTTTTAAGCGATCATGCAGTTCACAAGAATAAACTTCAGTCAGTAAAATCCATCATGCGTCACTCTGAATCACTATTGAGTAACTGAAGGCCTTCATCGGAATACTTCGATTGAGAGCGTCGGAAAGATGAAGTTGCTGTGCGGCGTTTATTACTCCCTTGCGTGTTTTACACCTCGTTCGGTAGCTAGTGCACAAAAATTTCCCGGCAAAATTGAAAAATAGAAGGCAGTGTAATTGGACATAAACTTTTACTCGCCAAACGGGAAAGTCATTCATTAATAATGTGCTAGTCGCTTAAATCTTGCAATTGTACCAGCGTGCGCTTATGTCTAACACTGATGTGCTTAGCTGGGTTTATAGCCTGCGTAGCTGACGGGATTAGTGAGCAGGCGACCGGTTTCCCTCGCGGGCTAGCCGCGAGGAAATTCTCGAGCGGCGAAGCCGCGAGTGATTCAAATCAATTCTTCGCCACTCGCGTTCACGGCTTCGCTACCAAAACAAAAGCGCTCGCGCGCGAAATCCCGCCAGCTACGCAGGCTACTGGGTTAGAGGCTGTAGGTGAGGTCTGCAGCAAATTATTCCCAATCCACTGCAGCCAGCCCCCCATCTTATTGCAAAAAAATAACCGTCTGAACCCTGAACGCGACTGTTTGCTTCTCAATAAATTGGAATTGCTACCACTTGTCCACAGTCCTACATTCACAGTCCAACCTTTCATGTAAAAATTTACCACACAAGAAGGTCTGGGTACGAGATATTACTCTCATACCGAAAGTCCTGGTAATTCTGAGAAAGCCCATCCAAGCAGGAAGTGAACTGAGTTTCGTGGTAACAGCCGGTTTCGCTACTTGTCGAGTTCGCTACGTTCGAGTTCGCTACATGTTCGCTACCGCGTAACCCAGTTCGCTACTTATCAAACCGAGTTCGCTACCTTTACCTGGTTGCAAAATTAAAGACTTGTGTAAGAGAAGTTGTGGGACCATTCACACGGCACAACTTTGTTTAACGTTGTGGAACATTATAACGCTGAGACAAGTTTTTTCCGTCTTGTATACATCACTCACTGCGTACCGCGTACCGCGTAGCCAGCTTCTTTGACAACTTGCACTCTTGCATATATCACTCACTGCATACCGTGTAGCCACATAAGCCACCCTTTTACAGTCAAGGAGGTGGCTGAATAGGGGTATTCAAATCCATCGATCCGTGCCTTTTTTTCCGCCAAATCCGTCGATCCGCCAAAATGCGAAAACACAAGTGTAAACTGGTACATGTGAATGCCACTATCAATTTCGCCCAAATGTAAAGAAGGCAACATCCTTGATGACTATATAACACAATACAGTTCCAATAACCATCTCACATCTGAGTTTAAATGAGCTTCGTTCACAAAGAGAAAATAATTTGGATGAACTCATTAACCTACCGACTAAGGATGAAGAAAGTTCTATGATCCACATTTTGTTTAGGAGTCAAGATCCGAACATCAAGACAGGCACAATCCGGAATCCGCGTCAAAAATAACAGCTGATCCACGATCCACTGTGTTTTCAAAATCCGTCAATCCGCTCGATTTTCCGCAAAGATCCAAAATCCGTGCGCCAAATCCGTCGATCCCAAAACCTATTCATCCCCCTCGTCAAGACTCAATGTGATAGGCATTCTGCAGTTACTGGCTGCCTGATGACCAGAATCAACAAGTCTGACAAAAATTTCATAATTAATCATAATAATCCTGAATTATTAATTGTAATAATAAAAAAAGTTTTTTTTATAGAAGAACCACACCCGCGGTAAGCCCTGTTTTTCGTCTGAACCGGGAGTCTGGGAACTAGTGCAAGCAAAATTGAAGTGAAAATCAATGTACGAAGTTAAGGCATTAGCTCTCATTAACCGAGCAGGACGTCTGTATGGGAGAATCCTTACCAATTCTCCAAGGCACACCGACTAATGATGTTTATTATATGGCAAACAAGAACAGTTTAATTTGTTAATGGAGCTGGCAGCTTGAATTTTGCTTACGGACGTTGATGAGCTGAACTTAATTCAGCCAAAGTTTGCTCATCCTCTTTTAGTTATTTTTTCTTATCAGTGTTTTTGGGACTTCCATCATTAAACGCTGTTAGAAGAAAATAGTCAATATTTTTGTCTTTTAATTTGCAAATTATTCACCGCAAAATGATTACCAGCCCGGTCTAGATGGCGCGTGGTTCAGATAGGAAAATCTAGACCGCTTTCAATATTGATTTCAGCCAATCAAATTCGTGAGTTCTTAGGTAGTTCCCAATCCTTGTGAGACACAGCCATATAATTATGGGAAATACTTGACTAACAAAGCACTTCGGTTTACTTAACAAATACTGCACAGGCTACAAGATAATGAACCAAAAAAGACGAGATCTAGATTATGACATGAATGGAACTTATGTTTTTTCGAGAATTTTGGTATTGAAATATTTGTTTATGTTTCTGTTGGGAAATATATTACATACATACAGTATTTCTTGGATGAGAAATGATCTTTTCAATGAAGACAAATACTTAACTGCGTTTCAGTAGTCTACGTTTTTTTTCTTGACTGCTTTCACATGAGAGGTGGGGTACCTCACCTAGGCGGGTTGCCCGTTCAGCCGTGCCGGGTAACCCGCTTAGGTGGGGTAAGTTTTCTCCATGTGAATGCTGCAGGTGGGGTGGGGTGATCTTTAGCTGGGCAGTTTATCCATTACAAAACCAATTGAAAGGCTGACCGAACAGCTAAAAATGTTAAATTTAATGCCCAATATTTCGGTTAGACAGGACTAACCTTCCTCAGGGGCTACACTAAATGGAAAGGGTTTTGAGCAGGGCCTGTCGGCGATGTACACAAAGATACGCCGATGTTTAGTTTAGCGATTGCCGATTTCTTCGATGGATTTGGTCTTGAAAGGAAAGGCTCGCTAAGCCCGAAAAGCCCTTGAATAAAATGAGGAGTGACTGTAAATAACAGCTTGACAAAGAACGAGCTCTTATTAAAGAAAGGTTATCACCGAGTAAAAGAAACAATCATGGAAGCATTTGGAAACCTCACCCAAGCGCCCCGGGGTTATAAATATTGCACGTGAAGGCTAGCTTTCTTTTACCACAGGTAAGTGGGGTACCTCACCTACCTGGGGTCCCCCACCTCCATGTGAACAGGCCCTTACTCTGTGTTGGCTAGTCTGTCTGTCCCCAGTCCAGTCCAGGCGAGTAATCTTTATTTTTAAGCGATAACGTCATCTGGCTCCCAGTGTACTAGTGTCCTCCTCGACTTCCGCGAAAAAAACAAACAGTTTCGCTTTTGATTGTATTTCACAGAGCGGTTTGAAAGCATTCAAACGGTGTTACACTGTGTTTCTAAAAAATAGCTTCTGGAATATGGAAGATCTACAGCCAATCTCTGATGCGGACCAAGCTGCTTTCTGTGTTGAATTGGCGAAGCGACTTAACAAGCTGCGAAGACAAGATCATTTATGCGACGTAACTCTGTTGACGAAAGATGACAAAGAATTCAAAGCTCATAGAAATGTGCTTTCTGCAGCAAGCCCGTTCTTCTTCAAGCTTCTTCAGAGCGGCATGAAAGAAAATCGAGAAGGGATTGTTCGGTTTGAAGAGATCTCGAGTGCTGCAATGGAACATGTTTTGGAGTTTATCTACACAGGAAGTGTCGAGGTAACTCAAGAGAATTCCAAGGATCTTATCGCTGCAGCGAGCTATCTTCTCATTCCGGGTTTGAAAAATCTTTCTGGGCGATTTCTAGAACAACAAATAACCAAATCAAATTGCCTTTCCACATTTTATTTTGCTGAGATGTACAAATGCGACGAACTGATCAGCAACACCAGAAAGTTCATCCACGAGAACTTTGCTTGTGTGGCAGAAATGGATGAATTCTTAAACTTGGAAGCTAAAGAAGTTGAGAGGTGGATTTCAAGTGACGAAATTTCAGTTGCTGTGGAAGCAGATGTATTTAAGATCGTATTAAAGTGGATCGAACAAGACAAAAGCGAACGAAAAGCATTGTTTCAACAATTATTTCGTCACGTGCGACTGGCTTTCCTAACGCGTGACTTTTTAATGGATGTCGTGACAAATGAACTCGTGGAAGAGAATTTTGATTGTTTCAAGCAGATCTCCAAAGCTATAAAACGCTCTGGGTTTTCAAGTGAGGAAAATCTTCCGCAGTCACCGAGGAAAGGGCTTGAAACCCGCGCCATTGTTGCTTGTGGAGGGAAATGCACTTTGTGTTATCTTCCAGAGAAAGACGAGTGGAAGCGTTTAGCAGACGGATTGTCTGAGAGAAAGGTGGGAACTCAGATGATAAGCTACCGTGATCAATTGTACACCTTTCCATATGATGGTAGAGGAGAGAGATATGATCCTGTTGTTAATGGTTGGTCTACTTTGGACTTGTCCACAACATGGTCTACTAAGGTGGCCGTGGTTAGCGGCGAAATCTATGCGATAGAGATCTGTGCATCAACGGTAGAATCCGCTATCAAGAGATACGACGTTGAGCGGTGTTCATGGCTGACGGTTTTGTCATCTCATGAGGGCTGCAGGAAGGATTCTTGTGTTGTTGCGGCTGGCAATCATCTGTATGTTTGTGGCGGGTGGCGCGGCGGGACAGAAATGGAGTACTTTTCCAAAGTTGAGAGATTCGACACTGTAGAAAACAAATGGGAGGAAATGGCAAACATGAAAGAACAGAGAGCGAGTGCTTTCGGTGTGGCAACTGAAGGAAAGATTTTTTTGGCCGGCGGGATGCAGAGGTGGGTACTGTGTGTGGAATGTGAGATGTTTAACATTTCGACAAACCAATGGCAGTTTATTCGAAGGTTGAATGTTCCTCGCGCACGTGGCAGTATGGTGTGTCTGAAGGGAACACTCTATGTGTTGGGTGGCACAGATTACGATGGAAAAAGTCAGTTGAGTGTTGAATGCTATGACCCTACAAAGGACAAGTGGATCAAGAAGACAACGATACCAGTGAAAATGATCTCCAAAGACAATAAAGATACATTCACCGGCTGTGTTCTGAAACTATCCAAAGGAGTACTAGACAAACTTGATCTTATTAAGGAATAGTCACAAAAAAAAAAAAAAAACTAGGGGCGTCAAAAGCCACTATTCTTTTATATGTTTGCTGGTTTTCGCGAGAGATGCTGCTTTTCTATACCGGTCCACGCGTTTTTGTTTTAATCAGAAATTGAATAATGAAGAATAGCGGGTTTCTTGAACCAGACCTCGTACAGGCAGGTGGAAGGGAGACAAAGACAGAGTGAAGTCTGGGTACAAGACCAGTTGTGTCTTCAGCTAACAATTGCTGGGATCTTAAGATTTTTCCTGCGACCATTGTACAGTAGAATTCATAAATATATCAATTTTACATAGTTTTCTTTTTCAGTATGTTTTAGATTTAATTGTAACTTACTTAACAAAAATATTTGGATAGCTCAGTGCCTATATTATTGCAAGTTGTGATTAACAAAAGGAAAAATGTATTTCTTTTAGGTGTTTGATTACTGAGTTTGCTTGGTATTAGTTCCCACTGGGATAATTAGGCCTTTATATACCACTCCTTGTGAATATCACACCACTTGACGCCGACCAGTTTACTCGAGGTTGTTTTTTCCTTAATGTTTTTATTGTTGTTTTTAATAGTGTGACTTTTTTCTTATATTCCTTGGCTTGTAACCTGTATCCAGTGTGTCCCCGGATTTTTGTAAATAAACTCGACCATTGCTGGCGGCTCCCTCCACTATTTGCTTGTTACTTGTTTCTTCTACTTATAATAGAAATGTTTTCCATTCGGCTGAGCGAAGCGAAAGAGGATAGAACTAGAATTGTTTGGTGTTTACTTGGCGAGAGATCGATGATATTTAGTTCCCTTCAGTTCAAAGATAGAAGACAGGTACAACTCTATTTTCAAAGGAAGACTGCGTGCATAAGATTGTCACTTGTCGTGCCCAGAGCCTTTGCTTCTATGATCAGCAGCACGGGACAAGCGAGGGCTCTGGAAACGAGATTAGTTGTAATCTACGTTACCATACAATAAATTAAGTCAAGAATCTGGGATATGATAGATGACTGACCTCGTCAAAATTGACTTAAAATTTAGGTCTGTGCGGTTTTTCATTCGCGTATTATACGGGAAAAGTGTTTCACTCAAATTTCCTATGTATGTTTATGCATCTCTTACCGAGTCATGTTGTTGAAACGAAAAAATATTACTCTAGAGTTCCGACGCATTGAAAGAACTGTTTAGTCAGCAAATCTTGAGCGGTACCGATTTTATTCGAGAAAACGCTGTTCTGAAATAAACGCCACATTTTAGAGCAGCAGCGATTAATCGAATAAATACAATAACTCTTTTTTAGACCTACGCGAGAGCCTTGCGGGGCCGCCATTTTAGTATCACGCAGCGCATAAACTTCGAAATTGAAACGTCTTCTGCAACAAAACGAAGAACCCCGTCGAACGTTAGCGTTGTAAAGCATCCAGTTCTTAGAGGCTTTGATATGTGATGAAACTAAAACTTCAGAAGAATTAACAATCCGTTTGATTTTTAAAAGTGATGACGTCACATGAAAACCAGCAATTTATAAAATTTGGCATGTAATAGTAATCGGTTTAGTTTGAACGCACAAAGTGATTCTGAGACATTAATTTAAACCAAGAAGATAATGTGAAGATTACTCCCGTCGGCTGGAAGGAGGGGGAAGGGTGCTTTTCTCCACCCAGTTGTATAAATGAGTATCGACAAATTTTTGCTGGGGGTAACCCTAAGATAGACTAAAAACCCATCCAGGGAGGAGTAGAAATAACCCTAGTCCCTTCATGTTACAGAAGCCGTGATAAGCTCCGGCCTGATTGGCCACTTGACTCGTATGCAGTATTTCCCTTGTACATTTTGTTTGCGTTCACCCGGGAGAAATTTGACACTGTCACAAACCAAACTAGCCTGTGTCAAGGAAAGAAGATGGGCGAGAGAGTTAATTTCCGTATTGACCTTGTCCCTTACTTTAAGTTATTTTTAGAAATAGTATCCAGTCCCCTTGTTTGCACGTGTACCTCAACCTTGGTTTTAGTAAATTTCTTGAATTACCCTATATAAATAAAAATTGATTGAATGAATGATGAGCTGAACTTAAATTATGCCCAAATTGCACTGTCAACGATTGTAGTGGTTTAAGGTAGTGGTCTACCCTCAATTATTCGGATCGGCAATATCAGTATCTGGGCAACTGCGCATCTACCCCTCCCTAACCTAACATGTTATAATAAAGTAATAAGTTACTGTTACTGTTGGGTTAAGGGAGGAGTAGGTGCGCAGTTGCCCGGATACTGATATTGATCCAATTATTCTTACATTTTTTTTAACAACTTTGTAGACAGTTTTAGTACCTGACTTCAAAAATGAGCCTTTCCAGGTCAGTTGGTAGAGCACTGGACTGCCGTGCGGGAGGTCGCAGGTTTAAACCTCGACCGGACCAACACTCAGGGTCTTTAAATAACTGAGGAGAAAGTACTGCCTTTGTAATGACATCTGCAAATGGTTAGACTTTCAAGTCTTCTCGGATAAGGAAGATAAACCGTAGGTCCCGTCTCACAGTACTGGTCGTGCTGGTGTGGGACGATAAAGAGCCCACACACTGTTCGAGAAGAGTAGGGGACATTGTCCCCGGTGTGATGGTTTATCGATCACTTATTCTGTTCTGGGGGCATCTGTGTATCCTACTATTCTCTCCAATAATATTGTGAACTGTGTGGCTGCAATTTGCGCCTAGATAAGCAGTCTGGCAAAGTCTCCTACAAATGAAGTGTTGTAAAGCGATTTGAGCGTCAGGATAAAGCGCTATACAAATGCCGTATTTACGTTTACAATACTTGATGAATAACTGGCTTTTAAGTGTTAAAAAGCGATGTTCATTATAAACACGATAACGTAGAGATGAATGGTTCGAGAAGCATGTAATTAAGTTCATCCTGTCCATAAGAAAGTCGTTCAGAAAGAAAACTTCAAAAACACCGTTTTTTTTTTGGGGGGGGGGGGGGAGGTTATCTCGTGAAATTTTAAAAACGGTTAATAAATTCACCGATATTAACTATATTAACTGATTAAGAAGGAAAGCATTTGCAGGTTTTAGAAGTTTACGACCTAGATAATCGTGCCCTTCCTCAATCTTAGAAAAATGACGACTTTCGATGAAACCCAGTGGAGATGTGCTTGAAATACTTGTGATCCCACGTCTATTTAGTCCTTTTGAAAAATAGTAACAACCTTAGAATGTTGCAATTTATTTGAAACTTCTGTATTACGTTTAATGCGGATTGATCTCATTGAGGACCAACTAAAAAAAAATATCGAGTGGTTTTTCTGAATTCGCACCCAATTCAAGATTTTTAGGGGCATTTTTTCGATTAAAAGCAAAATAACGGTCTACAGCAGTTGATATTCAAGCCAATGTTTCTGAAAGTCAAACGGAGCGATTTCTCTGAGATTTTCACTCGAAGTAATTATATGTTGTAAGATTCATTTAAGACCAAAATACTATTTAGTCAACTCTTGTGGACATAGTTTGCAGTAACATTAAAAACAGCTTTGTTTTTGTTGCATTTTGACACCTTGAAACTTCACTCGCAATTTTTTCGAAAACGTTCTTATAGATTTTTTTAAACGTTTGCCATCGTTAAGACATCAATATCAAGTCCGAGATATCCGACGTCGCATTTCCGAAATTACCGGTCCTGCAGCTTAAGCTCCCGTTAATTACTGGGCCCGTTAAGCTGTTTTGTTTTTTATTTTAGATGGGAGTTTCAAAAGGTTTGAAAATTGTACAATAAAGTTATCAGCTAAAGAACCAAATAGACTTCATTAGAGGTCAGAACACACCCTACTTTTCTTGAAACTTTCATTTCAAAATATGTTTTCGGGTCGTTTTACCGGGTCTTTCGAGAAACGAACCCCATGTGGCAAATTATTCTGTCTCATGTAAAATAAGGTATGGCGTCATTTCGTTGCCATGGAAACTCCGATCTTGGTAAAATGTACCCTATTTTTGAAACTTTCATTTTTCTCTACCACACCAGTGACGTTCGATTTTTCGTTGGATTGATAATTGTGGTGCTCTGGTCGAACAAAGTTGAACGGTATCGTTACTCAAAAATCCGATCGAGCCACCTTAATTAAAACGTAAGTCAAGGTGTAATTTGAGCTAGACTGATCCTTTCAAAATATTAGGCTTTTGCTATTAAATGGCCAAAAATAACGTTTCACCGCAAAATTCGGTAGTTCCCAGTTCTTGTAAGACACAGCCATAAAATATAAAGGAAGAATACTTTACCAACAAAGCACTTTGGTTTATTTAAGGTGGCTCGAAATAGTTTTCATTTTTCCCAGACTAGTTTTACAAATTCTTTTCCAATTACAGTTTGGTTCATGATCGTATCAGTGTGAAATTTACCACAGACATAAATGAAACGTCATAGAATCATTACATTATATTTTTTTCCAGAAAACCTGTTACCATGGCAACAATATAACGCATTCAGTTGCACCCCCAAAATCGAAAGCTATCGTGTTATTGAGAGAACGGGTCGGTGAAATCTTCTCAAACTCCTACATTACATGTTATTAGGAATGATCGTCAAAATATGTAATTTTAAAAAAATTCTGTAGGACAGAAGAAAGTAAAAACCTAATTTTCCACTATTGCTTTTTAATTTTTTTCCCACCTACAGATTTTTTTAAAAATTGGTATATATACGCATCCGATTGATCTTAGTTGTCACCAAAAATTTGAAAAAAATTCACCGACTGGAAGCGAAAATATTAACGCACGAAGTTGGAAAATATGAAAAAGTCACAGTCGACTAGATCCCACTTTACGCATGCGCGAATTTGTTCACTTGCGCTCAATCGAGTTCCTGCGCGTGCGAAACGACCGGCTTCCATCCGGACGTATTCTTTGTGACAAGGAGATATTTTTTCTTTTCGATGGTTTCACAGATTACAAGAAAAGTAACCAAAACCAATTTGGGAGAGCTTTACCGTTCGCATTTGCATTACCGTGTTACAAGATCTATTTTAGGCTCGATTACCAGCCGCTTTTCGGGAAATGAGCCCGCGCTCCTCCCCCGAATGCACGGCTGGACGCGTGAGGATTCTTTTGTT
>JAHPZR010051830.1:0-28289 GCA_019787425.1 Platygyra sinensis | reverse complement strand
GAAGTCTACATCAACCGGAGTATCCTCAGCTGCAGAATCCTCTTGACATTCACTTGTCAGGTTGTCTTGGGTGTGGCGAGTTCCTTGAGGTATGTTCCCTCTCTAAAGTACAGCAAAACAGAGCGAATATTTGACTACTGAGCCAACTATTGCAAGGGAAAATATTTTACAGAATTTACAACAGTAATATTTACAGTGGTGTAGAACAGAAAGGGGTTTTGCACAGTATCCGATTCCAGTCTAAGCGCAAAAAAATATTTTTTTCGTCCGCTATAAGAACGTACTGAAGTGAAAAAGGTCCTCACAGACTAAGGTAACTTAGTTACAAGGAAAGCCAGAAAAAATCAGATCTCAACGGGATTCAAACCAACGCGAACTTTTTAATACGAGTGTGATGGTCAACAAACTGAGCTACATGAAGCTACATGAGGCAGCTTGTGTCACTGAGACTCTTCTTTTCTTCTTTCTTTTCATTGAAATTTGCCAACCACTTCCACTGGACAAAAGAAAGCCCTTTAACCAGTGGAAAACTGACATACCGGTCCCACGATGGAACTCGCTGCAGTGTAAGTAGCACTGGAGCGCACAACATTTCCCCCGCTTTCCGCCGGCTACAGCTCCAGCTACACGTTCTTGCCTCGAGTTTTGACTGGTTTATTGCACTATCTGCCTCCGTACAGGCTGCCACACACCAGCCGATTTTTTGTCAAGGAACTGCAGATTTTTTCGTCGGGGTGAAATCGGGTTAAAATTTGTCGCGCCATCAGCTTGCCGCTACTGAAACGTGGGGGAGGAAGATTGCGTGACGAGCCCAAAGAGCGTCTGCGCAGGAAGCTAGCTTGCCCAGCATCGCCCGCTGGGTTTGCCGCACACTAGCCGATTTTTGTCGCGACTTACTGCGTCGAGGCTTGGGGCCGAGTCATCCAAAATCAAGATGGCGCCTATTTCACTGACGTGACTCTCATGACATTTCCTAACTGGTTGAGGCGAGCGCGAGACCCGACAAATTGCCTTGGTCCACCGCACAGTACGTTTTGAGATCTAGCACTATCACATATCGCCCGACAAACTCCAAAACGCAGACCTGTCTGAATTCACCGCACACAAGCCGGCAAGTAAAGAATTTTTGTCGGCTGCTAGTGTGTGGCGGCCTCAAGGATTGCCCGTGTTTCCATAAGACAGAAGAACAACAACATTTGGTTGTATACAAGTTAACCAGAGGTTGATAACACATTTACCTTTTCAAAACTCTGTGCTATAGATGTCTGTGATAATTCTTCATCCATTTGATCCATGTACGACTTCATTTCTTTGTCCGCGTTGTCGCTTGACGAAGTACTTGCTTTAACTTCTAAAAATGGTGAAAAATTGCTTTAATTTAACTTCGTGATAGCAGAAAACCTCTCTACAAAAATGCTACATTTGCATTGTTACTGATTGTAGATATTTAGACAGTAGTTAAAAGCTAAGGTTAGGCTGGGAAAAGAAACATAAAAACAAACTGGCAAACCAACAAAAACTTTTCTGAATGTACAGGAGAGTTGATGTTATTCGCTTTCAATGTCACATTTCAAGATACATTCAGCAGTAAGCAGTACTGTTCCTGGTCACGGTGTTAATGTGTAGACCTTGTTGAAATCGTCCGCGTTGGTAAGTATTCCCGGCTTACCGAACGCCAAGCAAATCAAGTTAACGCAGCGATCAGCCCACATGGATTAATCTTATGAATTGCCCGCACACACAAACTCTCTACCTTAATTAAAAATAAAAAATAGAATATTTAAAGAGAATCCACATCACCCCAGCTTGTTTTCCTGGTCGAGTTGGGATTTGGAGATGGTAGTTTTTGTGGAGGGAGGAAAACCGGAAAACCAGGAGAAAAACCTCGGAAGAAGGCGCGAACTAACGACAAACTCAACCCACATAAAGTGACACCGGGCTGGAATGGAACCTGGGCCACAGTGGTGGAAGGCAATCGCTCTCACCACTGTGGCATCCCCACTCTCCAAATACTACAGTCATGGGGGCTCTGCTTTGGGATTACATTAGCGTTATCTACCTAACTGTAACAATCACTTCCTAACTTATCTTCACTTGTGTCATAGCAAATGCCAGCACAGGCCAAGAGAAAGAAGAAGCTCATGGCCTCAGAGTAAAGTTATGATCTAGCACCAAATTCTTCACGTGAAAAGTCTTAACTTCGTAGAGAAATCAGTAAGGAGAATTTTGATGCTAGTGATCCTGGTCGGCTCAGTTGGTAGAGCGCCAGTCTACTGTGCGGGAGGTCGAGGATTCGAGACTCAGACTGGACCAACACTCAGGGTCTTAAAATAACTGAGGAGAATGTGCTGCCATTGCAATGATATCTTCAAATGGTTGGACGTTCAAGTCTTCTTGGATAAGGACTATAAACCATATGCCCCGTCTCCTGTAACTTCAGTGTTACGTGGTTAGCGGAGGATGTTAAAAAACTCACGCACGTATCGAAAAGAGTGGCGCACGTAGTTCCCGGTGTTGTGGTCTGGCTTTAAAAGAGAGTTTAAGCATGATGTTTACGGCAGAGGGCAAACGGCAAAGGTCACCTATGATTTTCTATTGTTTTCTTGTAATCCTTAAATAAATCATACAAAAATAGAAAAGTGTCTCTTACTATTTACTGCAAATACAAATATTTTGTTTCTACTGTACAGAGAGCTGAAGACAGACTGCAAAAGTTTTCTTTTTGCCGGTTGCCGTTTGACGTAAACATCATGCTTAACCTCTCTTTTGTCTCACGGGTTGGTGCTTCACGTAGGGTTAACCTCATTGCACCTTTCCCTCTTGGACAGAATTGTGCTAAGAAGAATTATTGTCTATGACTATCCTAACCTTGATCATTTTCATTCTCCTCTTCTGAGGAGCTCCCCATATCGTCATCGTCACTATCAGACTCGCTGGCTTGACCACGCGAGCGGATTCCATGTTCTGAGAGTGAAAGATCAAAACAGTTGTCTACAAAAATGCTGACACAAACATCAAACATTGAACCTGGACTACCGGCCAACACTCTACAAAGACCACTCTTGTTTGTCCCAGAGGACAATCTATATACATTCTCTTTTTTTAACCTCTCTACATCAGTCATCTCTCCGCAACAGCAACGGCCACTAAAACGCAACCCGGCTAAACGTCACTAAGCAAAAGGTTTATTGAGCAGAACAATAGCTGTGCACGTGCGTCATAATTCTTTGTAAATCTCTTTGCCGCCCTCGGCAAAACAACAACGTGAAATGACCAAATTCTAAGTTAATTTTTTTTTTTATTTCAAATGTTTTGCCCCGTCCGAGGCTCAATTTCTTGATGGTTTTGACACTAAGAAACAAAGCAGAATGACTTAAGAGTATCGCGAAATTCGTAGGTTAAAATAAATTCATTTTTAATTGACGTTGTCCTCGGCGTCACGTCCCAGTTTCTTAAACTCCCCAATAACCTCTCGGGCGTCAACAGCTAGTTAATTAAATTGAAAATTAATCCATGAGGTACGTTTTTGGTCTATCTTTCTGCTCTTTTCTTCATCATGATAGATATTTTAATTATAGTTTAATTTTATTTGCTACAAAAGGCATAATTTAAGACCAAGTCTCATATTTCACCTCTATTAGTACCGAAATTGGTAATATTTGTACGGTGCTTACACAGTTGCCTCACAGGTGCCTCTTTATCTAAAAGAATTACATTAATATAGTAATAGTAATATTAATGAAAGCTATAGCTATGTATCAGTAAATATCAGGAACGCTACATAATCTAGAAGATGTACAAATCAAGAAATCAAACGTGCATTTGCCCTATTTATCAGATACGTGCTCACTCTCTGAAAACTACAGAGTTGCTTGAGGCAGATGGTAATGAATTAAAAACACTGGCACTGGCACTGGCACTGTCTGAAAGGGCACTTTTAACGTCGTTTGGTTCGAAGACTTCAGTGTCCGTATGGGATTATTAATGTCTAGCTTATGATAGGACTGCCAGTCACTATAATGCAAGGATTTAAAATAGTGTTGAGTAATCGATACTCTCTGCCTTTGAAAGGACTGCCCTCATCTCCTGTATTAAGCCCAAACCAAAATAATGGTTTCGGATAACGGCTAACTGTATAGAGTACAGAACATCGACTTGGAAATATTCAACAAGAGATACCCTAGCTCCTCTTCTAATAACTTGACAACCCTCCTCCTCTGTCTCTTTCACGTGACCTCAAATTAGTGACAGCTTTATAGCTGCCTTAGATGAGCAATCATGATTGTTTTATTAGTTTGTATGAGATGTGAAAATGTGCCTCACCTAACAGGTTTCCCACTGCGTCCATAAACGAGTCGGCATCAAAATGAACCTCTTCATCTTCACAATCCCTGAAATAAAACAACACCAGATAATATCAGCAAGGCAGGCACTCATGTCACGCTTCCGAACTAAGAGTATCTCTACTCCCTCCGAATGAGATGCTAGTCCTTATAAGCAATTCGCCGTTATCAACTCATATTCCTGGGATGGAGAGAGACACTGTGAGAGTACAATGCCATACCCAAGAACACGACACACTGTTGCTCCCGGCCAGGGCTTTAACCCAGATCCAGCGCACTAACCATGAGGCCTTCGTGCAACCAGCACATGTTAGTTATTTTCTTCAGAGGAGAAGATTTCATAAATTGGCAACAAATATTTGCATTTGGCAGCAGCAGTTTTGAAAGAGCTACACAAGCACTTTTGTTTGAGCGCTGCGAGATCAATGACATACTAAACATTGCTGAAGAAGTGGAAGGCAACAGGTGCAAAAGAAAATAATCAAAGTATCCGTTTACCCTGGGAATTCTGCTCCCTCGTAACTGGAAACTTTGTCCACGAATAATTGCAGACTGCGAGTCACCGACTCTAGGTCCATCGAGGTTTTCTGAATAAAACGACATGAAAGAGAGCATGAAATGACAGACAATTTCAAGTGAATTTCAAAAACATCAGCAACATTCTTTAATTACAAGTGTAATGCAACGTGGACAACTTGATTTATAGCAATAAGTACTGCTCAAGTCGAGATTTAAATATTTCCCTTCTCTCTCGGGGATTTGATATTTTGAACACTCATTTTACTCGCGAACCGGCGAGGCGCGATTTCCGCCGCTTTCTCAAGTCCAGTCTCCGTTCCTCACGGACAACCTCGTCCCCAGGGCCCTGGGAACGAGGTTGCCTCCTGGATCTTAGAATCGGCATACACTGTACTTGTACGTGTCAGGCGGGAGATGAGGAATAAGGAACAAAGAATTCTACTGTATAACGTGCACTTTTGCAAGTACTTACACTTCTTTTCACTGTGTTTTTATCCGCGAACTCGCCAGTTTCTTTCGAGTCTGGATCGTTGTATTTCGATAGCATATCCTCTAAATCCTGGTCGGTCAAGTTTAACCAGCTATCGTCTGCAGTCATAAGACAAAGCAACGTTAAGACAACAATAAATTTGTTTTTGTAAGAAGTTAAAACGTTCTCTGCATAAAAAGATTTAAAAACATAATCTTTCGGGTATCAGTGTACAGCATTTCACGAATAAAATGTGTGTTATTTTTAATTAAAATATAGATAGGACCCTGCGCACGCGTGTTTTATCAGAGTATAAAACATAGAAAAAGCGTGTTTTATTGTTTTGCGTGCGTAAAATCTATATTTTAAAGCAAATGAAGAAGCCTAAGTCGTGTATTACACTGTGATAAAACACTCCGGTCATTTGAGAACACTCGAGAAATGTAGAAAACACTCGCCTGCGGCTCGTGTTTTCTACATTTCCCTCGTGTTCTCAAATGACCATCGTGTTTTATCATAGTGTAATACACGCCTTAGCCTTCTTTATTTGTTAATTAGGTGGGGGAGCTTTATTCGTGAGCAGCTACAAACTGACATCTTATGTTTTAAAATCGTTTTATCCAGTAAACGTTTTTACTTCTTTCAAAATATGTCTTCTCCTTGTTACAGCTCTACTTTTCAAATAAAACTAAGTAAATTAAGCTAAGAATCGACGATCACGTGATCAGGTATGTCACAGTGGTGACGCCAAATTAAGAAATATAATGATATCGTTACCCGAACAACTGAAAAAAAAAATTGCAAAACTAAAAGACGGCAATAAATACTAATAGCGTCTTCAACTACCCGCCAAAATGCCTCAAAATAACAATTTATGAAGTGAAATTCATTTCTCCATAAGATCATTTCACTGTCTACATAGAAGTACACAACCTTCAGGCAAAGCAATATGCTTGCAAAATGTGCCTCTAGGTCCCGGGGTGGGTACTCCCTTATATGGGCTATACAGGTATGTGCGGCCCCAAAGGGTATGGTTTTTCAGCCGTTTTAGTCATAAATAGGGTATCAATTTCGGTTGATTTTGGCCATTTTGGTCATAAATAGCGTATGGTTTTTGTACTCTAGCCTCAATATGGGTATATTTTTAAGAAACCAAAAGAAAATTAACAAAAGTCCTTCACAAATTATGTTTACGATAATTTAACTTTGGTCTGAGCTAGGGATCCAATTATAACGTACGTCTGAAACAGGATTTTGATGCAAGGTTCAGGTCATAAATAGGGTTTCGAATTTTTGGTCAGGTCATAAATAGGGTAGGGAATATCGCAGATTTTGGTCATAAATAGGGTAAGGGTTTTGGGGAGCGGGCCGCACACCCCCACCCAATTTTTCTGGGAGTACCCCCCCCGGGCTCTAGGTACGATCCTGTTTCCTATTTCCTGTTTCACTAGCGGTGCTGTCTGTTAGAAGTCTAGCTGTTTCGCTTACAAGCCTAACATCCAGCTCAATATCAAAATATCAATTCTCCCTATTGATCGTCATACATGTCTTGTAACATAAGTTTTGAGAATTAAGTGATTAATCAAAACGACAATGTACTCATATTGTTTGAAGAATTTATCTTATGATCAACCGTAAGACGTTAAAGTTGTCGCTGTGAAAGACTGTTGGAAAGTAAAATTCTGCCACCTTAGACTGCGAGCAGTCTCTTTCTTTTCCTAGGGTTTTCCTTGCGTTTCCGAGCCGCGAGAAGCGCGGGCGCGGAGGAAGAGGAAAAAGAAAGACTACTGCCTCTCCCCATTCCCTACTCGTTTCTTTCCCTAATTTGCATAATTTTCACTAAGTTCCGCGCACGGAGGATTTCAGGAACAAAAACCGACTACTCGTAGTCTACTACCACCTTTGCTTTCTTCGAAACTAGCTGACAGTGAGTCGCTATCACATAACCAATAACAGAGCTCAGTATACACGAGAATTGAAATTTGCTAGAACATTTCTTTGCATCTATAGATAATGAAAACGTAATAAATTATCAGTTAATACTTAATTATTTATTTCGGCATCATTAAGTCATTATTCTATTTTCATTTCACGTCCTTAAACCGAACGGAAACGTAAAAGTACGAAACATGACTAAAAAATATTGGTTTCAGCGTTAGTCTCAACGTTTCTCTTCTTCTGGGTTTTAGCTGTTTTGGGCTGAAAGTGAGCATACGCCATACTCAGTCTGATCAACAGTTTTCTCTGGTTTATCAACAGAAACAGGTAGTCATTAGTATATGGCTAGCTTCGTAAATAGGCAATACGGTTCTATCTTGCCCCTATCAGTTTTTTTTTATGCCAGGTAATAAATCCCTTATTAACTAAGCTGGTTCGGTCCAGATGACTGGATATTGTTCTAAATCTAAACTTCTGTCTTTATGGACCCGAACCCAGCACAGTCTTTTGGTTACGATCCTCTACAAAGCAAAGGTCGAGAATGGTATTATCATCCTGTTGACGAGCTTATTTATCAAGAATACAGCGACGGAGAAACGACGAGGTTGGACTATCTACCGTCTAACCACCCAGATATAAGGGTTATAAAAGCGTGTTCAACAGAGGAGAACGAAGGAACGCAGGAAGATCAACAAGAATAAGCTAGAGCAATGGCTTGGAAGCGACTCAGAGCATCCGCTCTCCGAACAGTTTGTAAATCAATGTACATTGGAGCTTTAACTGCCACCATCATAGGTTCAGTATACATGTTGATCTCCTACTTATGTAATAAAACTGTAAACAACTGCAAATTTCATCTAAAGAAGTCCATTCCATTATAAGTCCAGCTTGATATATAGTATATAAATAAAGTTATTTTGGCTAATTTTCAGCGCAGACTATTGAAAATTGAAGGCTAATTGTTTGGCTATAAAAAGTTCCGTTTCCATGGCAACTCCACGTTTTTTCCAGTCCCCGTCCACTTGATTTCAATATGTTGGTGATTTTCAGCTTGAAAAACGTTAAACAAGGTCATAAACTCGAGCTAACAGATTCCCAATTATATGCTTGCTGGATCATGAAAATGAAGTGTTATTAGCAAATATTAAAATGGAACGCCGAAGACGGGCAGAAAAGCTCTTAATATGGGGGAGGTCTGGAGCCCAGTATCTTGCCATGGTAACAGAACTGTTAAGCTCTTATTGTGGAGCAAATTTAGTAGAATTTATTGCAAAGAATCAAACATTTCTGTTACAAATTGGCTGAGATATCTCATTCATCATGTTTAAACAAAATTTGGTTGAGTGTATGACGGCATCACTTGGCTAATTTGCATATTTTAAAAACTTGAATATTTCTGGAACGAGAAGAGATATTTGCAAACTACTTGTTTATGTTTCAGAATGGCTTAGACAGAAGAGATTTTCGTCATATTACCACTTTAATGACAGCTCGATATTAGTTAATAACGTTAAAGACGTCTCGATCCATAAACAAGAAAAAAGGGTCTTGACCGTTCTCAAGCCATCTCTGCCCCACGACAGATCTGACACCCATATTTATTATTTCCAAATTGCTTTCGAAACCGTTACCATCTTATTCCGTTAGTCTCCTTCGCAGTCGTTATTTGCATAGTGCAGACTCCTAACATAGTACACGGCATGAGATGGCGCTTTCCAGGCGCTATCCAAGTACAAGAAACTGCTAAACGTTTGCTAGATTGTTAGAATATTTCTCACCCACATTTCTATCGCAAGATTCGCGAAGCGGAAATTAATCTTTCAAGGTTCGTAAGCAGGATCTACATTTCCGAATCAAAACCAATTAAAAACCCCCTTTTGTAACAGACAATGCCATGCACAGGACCTTGTTAAAAACGGGGAACTCGTCGTTATTATCGCAGTTTGGTATCTCGTGAAGAAACGTATAACAGTTCGTTTAAAGTGCACCTAACCCCAAAAACTTTTTTTCGCTAAAACAATAAAGCTTATTTTGTGGAGTAACTAGCCGCAAAAATTTTTCGATTTGGTTAAATCTTTGATTTTCTATGGCTCGTCAAAGTACGTGAAATTGCCGCCATTTTGGTCCACGACCGAGTTGAACGGAGAATGGGTCGAGGGCCGGATGTGACGTCAAATCGAGAACACGATGATTCTGAGATTCGCATATTTACTTGTTTCTGTGGGAAAGGCTGGAAAAGTTGTTCGAAAAAAATGCTAGCCAGGTGCGCTGTAGTGTGATGTAGCAACACAACAAACTTACAGGAGGTACTCCGCTTTATGCCATACGTTTTATGGAGAGATGTCCTGAAGAGAAGAAACGTACAAAGTGATGGCTCGATTCGTGCGAAGTGATAGCCGTCTAAGAGTTCGGTGATCTGTTCCATAGAGTATTTCAAACCAGATGATCTCGCTCGATGCCTGGATTTTCAGAGAGAGGAAGGGATTTTGCTGACTCAGTGACTTAAGCGAGACGAATTTGGAATAACCGTCCATCGATTCATGAAGCCGTTGTTGCATCTGATCTGAGAAACAACAGCAGTCAGTCGGCACAGCCGACAGATAGTTTTGTATTTACCCACTACTAATCTTAAAACTCCATTTCTGAAGCCATACAGGTTTAATTCCTGGATATTCAGTAACACACTTTAAGGTAACATCAGCACTAATATCTTCAAGAACAAGATCACTCTTCTTTGAGTCTTGACAACCTTCTAACTCACTCTAATATAATAATAACAACAACAACATTCGCTGATGTTTTGAAGGGAAGCGACGCTACAATTTCCACACTCGCAGGAAAAGAACACAAACATTGTGTCATGGGATAATCATTTTGGTCTACGTTGAACGAGTGAAGTTAAAATAATTTGAGAAAGTTAACGGACTTGACTTTTATTTATACGAAAGTATGTTAATGCGAGATCGAAGAATGCGCGAATTTAGTAAATATACGCACCACACGCTACAGTCTCTTTGACTTCTACATATCATTGCCTTCGGGTCTGTCCATCAGAGCTCGTTCGAGTTCTTTGTCAGCATCCACCTCATTTTGTCTATCCATTCTTCGTTGGCCAGAGAGTTGTCAGCATATAAATCAGCTCGGCCGTCATCATTTAACTATTCACTTTGCTTTGTTTACAAGTGCGAGTCGTCATTCTCTTCAGCGATATAATAAATTTCGGAGTCTTCTGAGTCAAAGCTCATTTCAGAATCCGACGAAGTAGAAGATATTGTTGATAAAAACAGAAATCTGTCGACTGTGGAGCCCCCAGCGAAAAACTTGTGCTGCAAAAAGGCTTCCACGCTCACACAGAGTAAAAGGCCCGACTGGAACAGCCGAAGCTTTCGTTCTCGAAGTGACGTCACGGCTTTACTCTCCCCAGACTCCTTATGTTCGGTCGTGAACCATACGAAACTCGGTTTCAAGGGGGCACAGAAATTCGAGGATTTAACCAAATCGAAAAATTTTTTGCGGCTAATTACTCCACAAAATAAGCTTTATTGTTTAAGCGAAAAAAAATTTTTGGGGTTAGGTGCACTTTAAGTCTCCAAGCAATAATGAGTAGCAGTACACTAATAGAGGTGTTTGGTCATATCGTGTTCAGTTTTACACGAGGAGTCACAGAGCACTTCAACCCACAAGAACCTGAATACACAGCAGAGTCTTTTGGCTACGATCCTCTACAAAGCACAGGTCGAGAATGGTATTATCATCCTGTTGAGGATGAGCTTATTTATCAAGAATACAGCGACAGAGAAGCTACAAGCTTGGACTATCTACCGTCTAACCACCCAGATATAAGGATTATAAACGCGTGTTCAACAGAAGAGAACGAAGAAACACAAGAAGATCAACAAGATGAAGCTAGAGCAATGGCTTGGAAGCGACTCAGACCATCCGCTTTCCGTACAGTTTGTAAATCATTGTACTTTGGTGCTTTGATTTCACTACTAACTGCCATCGGCATCGGTTCAGTATACATGTTGATCTTATATTTATGTTATAAAACTGTAAACAGCTGTGAATTTAACCCAAAGAAATCCATTCCATTAAATGTACAATGGATGAGATCAATTTCGCTTGTGATCAGTTATTCTGTTTTACACTTTTCGTCCTTTGTGGCTATGCTGTTTCTTTTTCGTCCATATCAGTTAATGGGCGTGAAGACGAAACTGATGTTGGTTTCCTGTTTTGCATCTTGTTTGCAAGCATTTTATATCATAGCTCTGCAAGCTCTGGGAATATCTCATTCCAAGCCATCTTCTTTACAGCTGATTCCAAGCAACCTTATTGCTGTTTTAAGTCTATGTATTCAAGTTTATTTTCTAACAAATCATTTCTGTATACGACAGACAAAGAGAAGTCACATCAAATTTTTCTTTCAAATGACAGTTGCCTTAATTTCTATTTTGATTCTTGCTATTGCTGTGGCTAAAATTATTTACCCAGCGTATAACAAACAAGACACAGATGGTAAACTTGTAATCGCACTTTTCTCTCCTCTCATTGGAGTCCTTCTCAAAGTAATCTCGCGGGTTTGTGTCCAGCGGTTATATTCGAAATGTATTCATCCGGGATATTCCTATGTCCCACTGACACCACTATACTGTTGCTCAGCGGTTATGTTTCGAGTTTTACAAGCGGATCTTGGCAGTTTGCAATCTATTGCTGTTCTTGGAATAATTCACGGCGCTGCAGAAGTCATAGAACGAAGTACTATGGTTGTCATTGATCACATTTGTCATGTGATTTGTAAAAGAACATCAGCTCCTTGGGGAAGTTTTCGTACTCCTCGCCGTGAGAGACTAATGGCTGATATCGCTATTATGAGCATGCTGCTTGAATCAACTGCTATAGTGTCTGTTAACGGTTTTTTGTACTTGTACCAATTTATGTACTTAATAGACGATTCCGTTATAGAGCTGCTACAGTCTTTTGCTATTACAACTTCAGTTCAACTGGTGATCGAGTGGTTTTTTACCAGCGTCTCTCTAGCGATCGAGACTCGCTATCAGAATATAGCTGTCATGGCTGTTTGGCGAACACGATGGAAAAGACACTTTTTAATAGCGACTATAATTTCAGCTCTGGTAGCGTTATGGAGTACCAAATACCTTTTACCAATTGTACATGATCGCTTTAACAAGTTCTCAAATCAGACTTGTAAAATGTCTTTTACTTATAGTTAGTAAAACGCTCGAACAACACGCGAGTAAAGCGAAGCACAGCACAATGAAATACATTTATATCTAAAACACGTAAATTTCATCAGACCACTTTATTTAAGCCGAAATGAATTTTGCGCCAAAACTGCCTCCTTTAAATATGGGAAGGCCTTCATTTCTGAAACATTTCATTTAAGCTAAAAAAGATATGCTATGTTTAACCCCTAAAAACATAGAAGGTTAAGAAAAAAATACTGGGTTCCGCCATCATCAGATGAACATCGAGTCTCTAAAACAATGCAGTGTCATCAAACACAAAACTGACAACCACAACAGACGGGGATTTGACAATGATAATTAATGATATTTTCTTTTACAGCAAAGTAACGAACAATTTGCTTTAGAATTAAGAAAACTAAAATTAAAAAAGGGTTTCTCCATATTGTTTTCGTGCTTTTCTTAAGAAGGGTATTGAATTGTCAACAGTGTAATTGACCCGTACTGTAAGTATTATAAGTATTGTTGTGTAAATAGAGTATTGTATTGTTATTGTATTGTATTGTTAACAGTCTAAGTAACCCGTACTGTAAGTATTATAAGTATTGTTGTGTAAGTAGAGTATTTTATTGTTAAGAGGCTAAGTATTGTTGTATAAGTAGAGTGTTGTTGTGTAAGTAGAGTATTGAATTGTTAACAGTGCAAGTAACACGTATTGTAACTATTATAAGTATTGTTGTGTAAGTAGAGTATTGTATTGTTTGCAGTGGAAGTAACCCGTATTGTAAGTAGAATCGCATAGCTGAAGGTAAACTCGCGGCCGATCTGATTGGCTATCGATGAGAGGGTATTTAGCGTGGAATTGCACTTGTACATAAAGGGATATTGCTGACATCAGTCGTGAGCAAAAATTGTTGCAAACGCGAGAACAAAAATGCAACTCGTACCACGAAAATATCACCTTGAAAATGAACAAATTTACAGAAAATGAATGTCTGCGTAATTTTGAATTTAAATTTAGATTCTTAGAAATTTTTGGAAACCACTCACTCTCAAAGGGCGCGAAAACGAATAGAAGAAAAAACAAAATGGCAGAGACGAGGGACTGAGAAAGCCAAACGATAGTTCTTGACGAGGAAAACTAAACGAGCGAAAAAAACAAACAAACAGGTATCAATGCCGAAAATGTCACTGAAGCATCTATTTCTGAAAACCAAACCATTGTAGCCTATGCAGATGATTAACTGGCCTCTTTTAGAGACAATAATGGTTTCAAAAAACACTAAAAAAGCACAGGTACATCCGTACGCCTTTTGCAGTCTTGGTTCAAGGAAAAACACGGCAAACAAATTAATCTCGATACAATTCCGAAGCAAGAAGCACCGCAGCTTCTCAAGCACTTCTTTCCAGAAATAAGGCAAACGACAAAAGAAAATAGAGGCAAAGAATATGAACCAGGAACATTCCAAACTTATCGCAATGGTTTACGAAGGTACTTTCTGGAGCGTCCATGTTTATCAGCAGCCCGGTAGACAACGTCGATCTCGAAAATCTTTAGTCACAGAGTTCGAAGAAGTTTCAACGATTCTATCCATGAAGAAAAAAGATTTGAAGCAGAAAGGTTTTAACCTGCGAAAACAGCCGTCCTTCTTCGCTCCCGGCCCGAAAACGCCACTCGGGCCGGGAGCGAAGAAGGACGGCTGTTTTCGTAGGCTAAAAAGGTTTTGGGAACAAACCAAATGCCGCTCAACGAGTTGAGGCAGGAGACATTGAAAAAAAATGTGCTCCTCCGGTGGAATCAGCCTTCAAAATCTTCGCTCTCTTCTCCATCTGGTATGCTGGAACAATATCACGCACTTAGGAATGAGAGGAGTAAGAAAGTGATTGTCAACTAAGTGATTGAACTGTGACAGAGCAGTACATTGAATACAAAGAGCGACAAACGAAGAAACGCCGCGCTAGGGAGAAAACCACAACAGTCAGGGGTCTGACAATGGCAATAAATGATATTTTTCTTTAACAACAATGTAACTAATAATTTGTTTTACAATTAAGCAAGTAAAAATAAAAAGTAAAAAATGTTCCTCTATTCTCGGTTTTCACCAGCATCTGATCAAAACTAAAACTCGTAACCATTCAGTGAATAAAGCCAAGAAGCTTGGATACGATAGATGATTGATATATAAACAACCTCGCCAAGAATCAGGTCTCTGCTGTTTTTCATTTGCGAGTTATTTGCAAAAGTGTGTCACCCAAATTTATAGAGCTTTGTATGGAGACGCCAAGTTTGTGCCCTTGGGAGGGACACAAACATGGCCGCCGTAAGGTAACAGAAACATCTGTCACTGAGGTTTGCTATTCAAACGAAAATTATTGCACTAGAGATCCGATGCATTGAAATAAATGCTTCCTCTAGTGTAAGCACTGGTTAGGTAGCAAAAACTAAAGCGATAACTCTTCTTTTGACCTTCGCGACAGCCTCCTCTCTCGGGCCGCCATTGCCATGTCACGCAAGGCAAAAGCTTGGAAATTCAAACGTGCTCTATTACAATAAGAAGAACCCTGTGGAGCTAAAACATTGTGAAATGTCAAGTTCTTATAGGGTTTTCATCTGATGAAACTAAAACCTCATAAGGAAGGGTAATATTTAATTTTGGAATATGATTACGTCACATGAAAACCAAGAATATTGTTTTCGCGCATTGTTAGCAGTCAGTAAGTAACCCACATAGTAAGTAATGTAAGTACTGTTCTGTAACTAGAGAATTATAATGTCAGTGGTGTAAGAGACTTGGATTGTATGTAATGTAAGCAATTATATGTTTTTTATGTGCCTATTTTATTTGAGTGTGTTTTTGAGTGACGGATAATTTATGATAATTTATTAATTGTTTCCAATCAGAATCTGTCATTTACTTGTAAAAAAGATATTATGGTAAACTTGTAATACATATAGGATTGTAACTGGTATTAGTACTTTTATTGATGTAATATTGTGATAAAAAAAGGAATTATATGTTTTGAAGGAGAAATAAACTAAAAGTATATAAAGCGAACGTTTGTCCATGCCGTTGCTCTTCTTTTCTTACCTTTTTTCCCTTAATTCATTATGCGTAATACTGTTTCACTTTTCACACACAAGTATGCAACCTCTAATGTGGCAACTGTGCCTTTAGGTGCGATCCTGTTTTACTTGCTATGTGCAAAGCCGGGCTCCAGTGACAACAAAATGCTAAGAAAGAAGTCTGAGTGCCAGCAGTTTGGTTGATTCGGTTTGGAGCTCATTAACTTGCCCAATATCAAAACATTAATTCTCCTTACTGATAGCCACATATTTCTTGTAACATTAGATGTGAGAATTTATTGATTAATCAACATTTATCGAAGTTGATGATTACCCTCCCGCTTGACACTATTGATGTTGTCGGGCGAATTTAGATTACGGATAAATCTTGGAAAGTTAAAATTCTCCCACTTTTCCATTCTTTGAAACGCGCGGACAGCGAGTCCCTATGACATAACCAATAACAAAGCTATACATGAACTTTAAAATTTGCTAGAACATTTCTTTATACCTATAGAAAGTGAAAACGCAATGAATGAAAAGTTATTTAAGTTTATTTAGTTAATGTGACATCATGAATCAAATAATGCTTGGGCTTAATTAAACTTCACATCTTGAAACCGAGCAGAAACGTTAATGGACGCACGTGCCTAGTGAATTTGGTTTCAGAGATGGACTTAAAAAAGATGTTGAGATAAACGTGCAGATATGTCTAGGATTGAACGCTAATGAGATTTAAATTCCTTTTTATGATAAGCATCACAAAGTGTCCTCGTTGGTAAGACGTCACCAAAACACACACAATTCTGTCAAACAGGAAGTAGCATCAAAATCTCAAATAACCCTGTCAAATATGAAGTACGCTGAAAAAATACTTGGGTTCAATCGTGGACCTCAGTGTAATTGTGAGCAAAGGCTGTACATAGTTTATAAAAGAGACTGGGTATCAAGGGCGAAAAACATCAAAGGAGCAAACAAAGATGCCAACATTTATGTTGGAAGATCCACGACCCTGCACAATCTTCTGTTTTGTGCGGCTCATACACTATGTATGAGTTACGTAACCAGCACATAGTTCCTCAGTACGGTGTAAACAACTATTGTGGTTTGTGCAGGGTCAAGAGCAAAAAAAGAATAATAACATACAACAAAGAACTTTGAATAAAAATGAGCAGCAGTACACCGAGACAGGAATAAGAACCATTATCATTCGATGCATTGCTTTCTTTCTTTCCACTGGCCGAGAGCCTACCACGTGACCTGCAAATAACATGAATACCTACAAATAATGGTCTGCTCACACGTAGTACCGTCTAAACGTGTTTTGCTGCAAATAATATTCTGCTCATGCGTAATTGGAACTACGTTCTCAAGAGAAATCGCTTCCCTGAACTGCCAGGAGGTGATTAAAATATGAAAAAAGAACACTTAGTGATCGAATGATAAAAAAATTATTATATCGCTCCATTTGTGAGCGGGCAAGAAAAAACAAAACCTGTGATTGGCCAACCAAGTGTGCAAGATAAGACTATCTTGACGGTTCGAGATTAGCTTATGCGTCCCCAAGAAATATGTGTTCGATGAGTCACATAATAGATCTTTCTATGATTGACCAACCTTCTACAGTCAAGATGGTTGCATATTGGCATCAAACATTTTTTTTAAGAACATGGACTGCATCTTACTCCTTCAACACGCAAAACAGATCCTGACCAAAATCCAGCCATCTTGATATCACGCTTAGCTTGGTCAATAACTCACATTTATTGATTCCAAATTCCTCTAGAAACTGTGTTATCAGCTCTAAAAAGAAATTTCAGTTCCTGCTAAAATTTAATCTTCTTGGCCGTCTTGTTCACTTAACCCGCGCAGACTCCTAAAATAACACACAATCCTTTGTTAGCGTT
This sequence comes from Platygyra sinensis, assembly GCA_019787425.1. Taxonomy (NCBI): domain Eukaryota; kingdom Metazoa; phylum Cnidaria; class Anthozoa; order Scleractinia; family Merulinidae; genus Platygyra; species Platygyra sinensis. Next base: position 10,845 of record JAHPZR010051830.1, on the reverse strand, counting down.
TACAAAGCGCTATCGACTAAGAAAATCTTCTCAAAACTTTGCTGGATAGTAAAAATATTTGTCACCTAGATTTCAATCGCAAGACTCGTGTTTCGCGAGAAACAAAGCGGAAATTAATATTTCAAGGTTCGTAAGCAAGACGATCGAAACTCGCGTGCTACAATTGATAAGAAAGGCGCTTTTTCAACACACATTTTAAACTCTGGAACTCATCGTTAAGTATGACAGTTTAGTTTTCTCTTCAGGAAACTTCAACCGATTTGTTTCAATCTAAGAGCAGTAATGAGTAGCAGTACACTGATAGAGGTGTTTGGTCATATCGTGTTCAGTTTTGCACGAGGAGTCACTGAGCACTACAACCCACAAGAACCTGAATGCACGGCAGAGTCTTTTGGCTACGATCCTCTACAAAGCACAGGTCGAGAATGGTATTATCATCCTGTTGACGAGCTTATTTATCAAGAATACAGCGACAGAGAAGCCACAATTTTGGACTATCTGCCGTCTTACCACCCAGATATAAGGGTTATAAACGCGTGTTCAACAGAGGAAAACGAAGAAACACATGAAGATCAACGAGATGAAGATAGAGCAATGGCTTGGAAGCGACTCAGACCACTGATCCGCTCTCCGAACAGTTTGTAAATCAAATGAATGTACATTGGAGCTTTGATTTCTTTACTAACTGCCACCATCATAGGTTCAGTATACATGTTGATCTCCTACTTATCTAATAAAACTAGAAACAACTGTGAACTTCATCCAAAGACGTCCATTCCATTAAATGTGCAATGGATGAGGTCGATTTCGCATGTGATAAGTCGATCCATTTTAGACTTTTCGCCCTTTGTTGGTATGATGTTTCTTTTTCGTCCATATCAGTTAATGGGCGTGAAAAAGAAAGTCATCTTGGCTTCCTGCTTTAGATATTGTTTGCAAGCATTTTACATCATAGCTTTACAAGCCTTAGGAATATCTCATTCCAAGCCATCTTCTTTACAAATGATTCCAGTCAATGTTATCACTGTCATTAGTCTATGTTTGCAAGTTTATTTCGTAACAAATCACTTCTGTATACGACGAACAACAAGAAGCCACGTGAAGTTTTTCTTTCAAATGACAGCTTCCCCTATTTCTCTTGTCATTCTGGCAGTTTTTGTGACTCATATTATTTACCCAGCGTACAACAAACAAAGCAAGAATGGTAAACTTGTAATCGCACTTTTCTCTCCTCTCATTGGCGTTTTTCTCAAAGTTCTCCAGCGAAATTGTGTTCAGCGGTTATACTCAAAATGTATTTATCCGGGATATTCCGGATATTCCTATATTTTACTAGCACCGCTGTATTGTTGCTCAGCGGTTCTTTTTCGAGTTTTACAAGCGGATCTTGGCAGTTTGCAATCTATTGCTGTTCTAGGAATAATTCACGGCGCTGCAGAAGTCGTAGAACGAAGCACTATGGTTGTCATTGATCACATTTGTCATGTGATTTGGAAAAGAACATCAGCTCCTTGGGGAAGTTTTCGTACTCCTCGCCGTGAGAGACTAATGGCTGATATCGCTATCACGAGCATGTTGTATGAATCAACTGCTATAGTGTCTGTTAACGGATTATTGTACTTGTATCAATTTATTTACTTAAAAGACGATTTTCTTTTAAAACTGCTACAGTCTTTTGCTATCACAACTTCAGTTCAACTGGTGATCGAGTGGTTTTTCACCAGCGTCTCTCTAGCGATCGAGACTCGCTATCAGAATATAGCTGTCATGGCTGTTTGGCGAACACGATGGAAAAGACACATTGTAATAGCAACTATAACTTCAGCTCTGGTAGCGTTATGGAGTACCAAATACTTTTTACCAATTGTACACGATCGTTTTAACAAGTTTTCAAATCAGACTTGTAAAATGCCTTTTACTTGAAGTTGGGAAAACGCTCGAACGAAACCTCGATAGAGCGCGACACAATGCACTACAATAGAATACAGCTGAGTCGATTCTTATTTAAAAAAACCTTAACTTGATCTGACCACTTTAGTTAATGCCGAAATGAACTCGGCGTTTTAAAAACGGATTGTCTTAAAGGCGTGGAGGCCTTCCTCGCTGAAACATTTCATTTAAGTTTAAAGTCAAAATATATGCCAGGCTTAAGCTCTATAAACATATCAGTGAAAAGGAAAACCAGTACTATGTTCCTCCCTCATCAGATGAACATCAAGGCTCTAAAATAACTGTTAATGACATCAAATACATAACAACCACAACAGTCGGGTATTGTTTTAAAATCGCAGTAAATGTTAGTTTTCTCACAACCACGTAAGTAATTATTTGTTTTGGAAATAGAAATAAAAAAATAAAAAACGTTTCTCAATAGTGTTTTCGTGGTTTTCTTTGGTTACTTTTCTTTTCTTCATAATATCCTTTCACTCTTTACCACAAAAGTACACAAGATCTCGCATGCCAACCAGAACTTTAGGTACGATCCTATTTTACCAAGAGATTACAGTGGAACCTCGATTTAACGAAGTTGCTGGGGACCGGCCAAATTTGTTCGTTAAATCGAGAGTTCGTTATATCGAAAACCTCGATATAACGAATTTGAGGGGAAACGACCAAAATGTTCGTTATATCGAGGTCATAGTTAATGATTGATTTGTCACACAGGTGACTTCTGTGGAAATACTATGGTGCCAATGTCTACAACATATTATAAGCCGTTGACTGAAAGGTTGCTGTCTCTTTACCATAAGGATTAAAGGATTTGCTGACTGTGTATCTGTTCACCGTTTATCTTCTGTCCCGTTTTGACGTTGTAATTCGTTATATCGAGGTATATTTTACGTTTGGGCTTCCGGATTGTGTTCGTTATATCGAGGAATTCGTTATATCGAGGTTCTATTCCATACATTTTACTGTAATTTTGGCCAGGACTCGGTGTATTCTTCGTTATATCGAGGACTTCGTTAAATAGAGGTTCGTTAAATCGAGGTTCCACTGTATCAAGGTACTTACCTTGATAATATCTTGATTAAACTGGCGAGACAATCTCACATAGTGCAGAGTGTACCTGATAGCTCTGGCACGGTAGTCCCATAAGTACTCACTCCTGTTCGGTTCACTTCCGCTTTGTATCTGCTAGAGCTTTTTCCCTTAGCAGTGTGTATGTTTCAAGGTTGTATCTTCTTGCAAGGTCCAAAAACTACGTACAACTGCTGTTTTTCATGACAGCTTTTAAATTTCACTCCAGTGTTTCTTGATGATTTTCGTTCATTTTAAATTCAATAATACATTGCCTAAACATGACAATTTAGCTCTTCGCGCCAACACTGTAACTCGATACTTTCTTTAAAACACACAGAGAATGTGCTTGTTTTTTTGGGATAAATAAAAGAAAGTTAAATATCTGACGAAGAAATAGCAGAGAAACGAGTGCGGTTTTTCTCAAAACGTACGACTTCGTGTTCTGTGCCAAATGCGAGGGTGTCTCGGATAACTTCGTCCTGCATCTTATCCGGGTACCCGCACTTTCGGATGAGAAGTCTTACCTCTGTAAGGAAGGCGTCCAATGGTCGGCCGCTTTGTTTGAGATTTCGTTTGAGATTCGCTCTGTGCGCATGCAGCACAGAGCGCATATATGATTTTAAGATTTAAATCGTTTTCTTACTGACGAAACTCGCGGTCTCATACAAGTACACCTGCAGTTTCCAGAAACGTCTCAAAGGAATCCACCGTAAGGAAAAAGATGGCGGATGTACATTTTACCACAATACTTTGCGAACCAAACTAAGCCCACTGCGCATATAGAAAGATATGGTTTAACGGCAGTCTTTCCTATCCTAACAGCATTGCTCTTGTCGAGTTTGAATGACTTACAAATTTTCTTTGTGTTTTTATACGCTCTTTTAGAGTTTTCGTGCGCAAAGCATTATAGGTAAATGTACCAGTCGCCATCTTTTTATTTACGGTGGATAAAATTGCATTGTTGCAAGGTTTCTAAATTCCAATATTCAATGAGAAATACAACCTTCTAGAAGGTTTACGTCATGGCTGAATGACTTCCGGCTGGAGATTTTTAAAACTGCAACAAGCCGTAACTTTTGCGAAGGATTTGAATAAAGTATATTCCTCCCCGTGTGATTTCCAAAATGTTAACAAGGTTGTGCAGACAACATAGATAAATGATATCGGTAAAATCTGTGACTTTATGAGTAATATCGTTGTAATTTGTAAGTAGTGTAAGTGATGTAAGTAACTTTGTTTTGTTGTAAAATTGTACATAATAGGATCACAATAAAAAAGTGTGACTTTTTAAAAAAATATTTACTTCAACAGATTGCAAATAACGCTTGACGATTATAGGGAACTCTGCTTCAAACCAAAAAACAGATGCCTCGTTATGAATCAAAATTTTACTTTAACACAATTAAACATCATCAATATCACAATACAACGTCAACCCTTTTTCCAGAGTGATTACAACTGGTTTACTTCTACAAATCTAATTTTGAGAGCTTTAACGTTGACAGTAAGCAAACGCTAAAAGTTTGCTTAGTTTTGCACATAACCACAATTCCTTGCGCCTTTGATCTTACCACCACCACAATTCCTTGTGTTCCGCAAGCGCGTTTTTAAGGCCCCTACAATGTGATAATGCTCACTTGTGTCATGGCAAATGCCAGCACAGGCCAAGAGAAAGAAGAAGCTCATGGCCTCAGAGTAAAGTTATGATCTAGCAACAAATTCTTCACGTGAAAAGTTTTAACTTTGTAGAGAAATCAGTAAGGAGAATTTTGATGCTAGTGATCCTGGTCGGCTCAGTTGGTAGAGCGCCAGTCTACTGTGCGGGAGGTGGAGAGTTCGAGCCCCAGATTGGACCAACACTAAGGGTCTTAAAATAACTGAAGAGAATGTGCTGCCATTGCAATTATATCTTCAAATGGTTAGACGTTCAAGTCTTCTCGGATAAGGACTATAAAACTCACGCACGTATCTCAAAGAGTAGGGCACGTAGTTCCCGGTGTTTTGGTCTGGCTTTGTCTCACGGGTTGGTGCTTCACGTAGGGTTAACCTCATTGCACCTTTCCCTCTTGGACAGAATTGTGCTAAGAAGAATCATTGTCTATGACTATCCTAACCTTGATCATTTTCATTCTCTCTTCTGAGGAGCTCCCCATATCGTCATCGTCACTATCAGATTCGCTGGCTTGACCACGCGAGCGGATTCCATGTTCTGAGAGTGAAAGATCAAAACAGTTTTCTACAAAAATGCTGACACAAACATTGAACCTGGACTACCGGCCAACACTCTACAAAGGCCACTCTTGTTTGTTCCAGAGGACAATCTATATACATTCTCTTTTTTTCACCTCTCTACATCAGCCATCTCTCCGCAACAGCAACGGCCACTAAAACGCAACCCGGCCAAACGTCACTAAACAAAAGGTTTATTGAGCGGAACAATAGTTGTGCACGTGCGTTATAATTCATGGTAACAACAACGTGAAATGGCCCGATTCTAAGTTAATTTTTTTTATTTTTATTTCAAATGTTTTGCCCCGTCCGAGGTTCAATTTCTTGATGGTTTTGACACTAAAAACAAAGCAGAATGACTTAAGAGTATCGCGAAATTCGTAGGTTAAAATAAATTCATTTTTTAATAGACGTTGTCCTCGGTGTCACGTTCTAGTTTCTTAAACTCCCTAATAACCTTCCAGGCGTCAACAGCTAGTTAATTAAATTGAAAATTGATCCATGAGGTACGTCTTTGGTCTATCTTTCTGTTTCTTTCCTTCATCATGATAGATATTTTAATTATAGTTTAATTTTATTTGCTACAAAGGGCATAATTAAAGACAAAGTCTCATATTTCACCTCTATTACAACCGAAATTGGTAATATTTGTAAAGTGCTTACACAATTGCCTCACAGGTGCCTCTTTATCTAAAAAAATTACATTAATACAATAATAGTAATATTAATGAAAGCTATAGCTATGTATCAGTAAATATCAGGAAAGCTACATAATCTAGAATATATACAAATCAAGAAATCAAACTTGCATTTGCCCTATTTATCAGATACGTAGTAGGTACTCACTCTCTGAAAACTACCGGGGAGTTGCTTAAGGCAGATGGTAATGAATAAAAACATTGGCACTGGCACTGTCTCAAAGGGCACTTTTAACGTCGTTTCGCTCAAAGATTTCAGTGTCCCTGTGGGATTATTAATGTCTAGAGCTTATGATAGGACTGCCAGTCATTATAATGCAAGGCTTTAAAAACAGTGTTGAGTAATCGATTCTCTCTGCCTTTGAAAGGACTGCCCCTCATCTCCTGTATTAAGCCCAAACCAAAATAATAGATTCGGATAACGGCTAACTGTATAGAGTACAGAAGAACATCGACTTGGAAATATTCAACAAGAGATACCCTAGCTCCTCTTCTAATAACTTGACAACCCTCTTCCTCTGTCTCTTTCACGTGACCTCAAATTAGTGATAGCTTTATAGCTGCCTTAGATGAGCAATCATGATTGTTTTATTAGTTTGTATGTGATGTGACAATGTGCCTCACCTAACAGGCTTCCCACTGTGTCCATAAACGAGTCGGCATCAAAATGAACCTCTTCATCTTCACAATCCCTGAAATAAAACAACACCAGATAATATCAGGCAAGGCAGGCACTCATGTCACGCTCGAGGGTGAGTGTGACATGAGCTCATGTTACGCTTCCGAACTAAGAATATCTCTACTCCCCCCGAATGAGATGCTAGTCCTTACAAGCAATTCGCCGCCATCCACTCATATTCCTGGGGTGAAGAGAGGCACTGTGAGAGTACAGTGCCATGCCCAAGAACACGACACACTGTTGCTCCTGGCCAGGGCTCGAACCCAGATCCAGCGCACTAACCATGAGGCCATCGTGCAACCAGCACATGTTAGTTATTTCCTTCAGAGGAGAAGATTTCATAAATTGGCAACAAATATTTGCATTTGGCAGCAGCAGTTTTGAAAGAGCTACACAAGCACTTTTGTTTGAGCGCTGCGAGATCAATGACATACTAAACATTGCTGAAGGAGAGGAAGGCAACAGGTGCAAAAGAAAATAATCAAAGTATCCGTTTACCCTGGAAATTCTGCTCCCTCGTAACTGGAAACATTGTCCACGAATGATTTTAGACTGCGAGTCACCGAATCCAGGTCCATCGCGGTTTCCTGAGTAAAACGAAAGACGTCAATTTGAGAACATGAAATGACAGACAATTTCAAGTGAATTTAAAAACATCAGCAACATTCTTTAATTACAAGTGTAATGCAACGTGGACAACTTGATTTATAGCAATAAGTACTGCTCAAGTCGAGATTTAAATATTTCCCTTCTCTCCCGGGGATTTGATATTTTGAATTTTCGTTTGGTCAAATTCAATTTCCCCGGGCTAGAATGGTATTCAAATACCCCTACCCCCGGGGAATCCATGGCAAAAGGAGTAATGGAAACTAATGGACTCTGATTACGAAAAGTAAAAAGGAAATCACCCTGAAACAGACGTTTTCAACTTCCGCTAAGTCGCAGGTATTGGTTCCATACTATTAAAATATAAAAGTGATTAAATTCTCCCGAGCAAAATTCTTTATCCAAACGTTATACAAAGATTTTGAGGATCTTTCTTCACGCACCACAACGTTATAGCGGACGGTGTGGTCTCTTGTCGTTTTCCTGACTTCAGAGACTTTTCCAAAGTCCCCGGCCCTAGCTTCTCCATAGTGTCAAATTCCCCCCTTAATAACAACCACCAAAGTCAAATTCCCAACCCTCAAGACACATCAATTAGTCAAATGCTCGGGGGGGGGGGGGGGGGGGTTTGATGTGTGAGCGATGACAAAAAGAAGGGTCTGATATCGGGAACACTCATTTTACTCACGAACCGGCGAGGCGCGATTTCCGCCGCTTTCTCAAGTCCAGTCTCCGTTCCTCACGGACAACCTCGTTCCCAGGGCCCTGGGAACGAGGTTGCCTCTTGGAGCTTAGAATCGACATACTTGTACGTGTCAGGGGGGAGATGAGGGATAAGGTACAAAGATTTCTGCTGCATAACGTGCACTTTTGCAAGTACTTACACTGCTTTTCACTGTATTTTTATCCGCGAACTCGTCAGTTTCTTTCGAGTCTGGATCGTTGTATTTCGTTAGCATACCCTCTAAATCCTGGTCGGTCACGTTTAACCAGCTATCGTCTGCAGTCATAAGACAAAGCAACGTTAAGACAACAATAAATTTGTTTTTGTAAGAAGTAAAAACGTTCTCTGGATAAAAAGATTTAAAAACAGAATCTTTCGGGTATCAGTGTACAGCCTTTCACGAATAAAATGTGTGTTATTTTTAATTAGGTGGGGGAGCTTTATTCGTGAGTAGCTACAAACTGACAGCTTATGTTTTTAAATCGTTTTATCCAAGAAACGTTTTTACTTCTTTCAAAATATGTCTTCTCCTTGTTACAGCTCTACTTTTCAAATAAAATAAGTAAATTTAGCTAAGTATCGACGATCACGTGATCAGGTATCTCACAGTGGTGAAACCAAATTAAGAAATATAATGATATCGTTACCCGAACAACTGAAAAAAAAGTTGCAAAACTAAAAGACGACAATAAATACTAATAGCGTCTTCAACTACCCGCCAAAATGGCTCAAAATAACAATTTATGAAGTGAAATTCATTTCTCCATAAGATCCTTTCACCGTCTACACAGAAGTACACAACCTCCAGGCAAAGCAGTATGCTTGCAAAATGTGCCTCTAGGTACGATCCTGTTCCTATTTCCTGTTTCACTTGCGGTGCTCGAGGCTACAATGCTTGCAGTTCGTTTCTCTCTTCATAAATAGGATCGAGAGTTTTTTCGTCCGTGCAGCCATTTTCAAGTATGCCTTGGACAGGCCGTTCGACAGGATAAACGACCGAAAAGGCTGTCTGTTAGAAGTCTAGCTGTTTCGCTCACAGGCCTAATATCCAGCTCAGTATCAAAATATCAATTCTCCCTTTTGATCGTCATACATGTCTTGTAACATAAGTTTTGAGAATTAAGTGATTAATCAAAACGACAATGTACTCATATTGTTTGAAGAATTTATCTTATGATCAACCGTAAGACGTTAAAGTTGTAGCTGTGAAAGACTGTTGGAAAGTAAAATTCTGCCACCTTTGTTTTCTTCGAAACTAGCTGACAGTGAGTCGCTATCACATAACCAATAACAGAGCTCAGTATACACGAGAATTGAAATTTGCTAGAACATTTCTTTGCATCTATAGATAATGAAAACGTAATAAATTATCAGTTAATACTTAATTATTTATTTCGGCATCATTAAGTCATTATTCTATTTTCATTTCACGTCTTTAAACCGAACGGAAACGTAAAAGTACGAAACATGACTAAAAAATATTGGTTTCAGCGTTAGTCTCAACGTTTCTGTTCTTCTGGGTTTTAGCTGTTTTGGGCTAAAAGTGAGCCTACGTCATACTCAGTCTAATCAACAGTTTTCTCTGGTTTATCAACAGAAGCAAAGGTAGTCATTATTATATGGCTAGCTTCGCAAATAGGCAATACGGTTCTATTTTGCCCCTATCAGTTTTTTTATGCCAGGTAATAAATCCCTTGTTCAACAGAGGAGAACGAAGAAACACAGGAAGATCAACAAGATGAAGATAGAGCAATGGCTTGGAAGCGACTCAGACCATCCGCTCTCCGAACAGTTTGTAAATCAATGTGCATTGGTTCTTTGATTTCTTTATTACCTGCCACCATCATAGGATCAGTATACATGTTGATCTCCTACTTGTGTAATAAAACTGTAAACAACTGCAAGTTCCATCCAAAGAAGTCCATTCCATTATAAATCCAGTTTGATATATAGTATATAAATATTGCTATCTCTAAATGTGACGATATAAAAAATAAAAGAAAGGTCAGTGCTTTTTTTCTTTCTTAATACCCTTGCACTGCCCTCCTTTCTCTATTTTCTGCCCGATTACATGGCTTGGAAGCGGCCTGAACGTTGGGTGAAATCAAGGTGAAATAAGGGTGATAGGGGTCGAAATGTTTAGCACCGTTTTCATAAATCGAGTTTGATATATTGTATATAAATAAAGCTATTTTGGCTAATTTTCAGCGCAGACTATTGAAAATTGAAGGTCAATTGTTTGGCTATAAAAGTTCCGTTTCCATGGCAACTCAACGTTTTTTCCAGTCCCCGTCCACTTGATTTCAATATGTTGGTGATTTTCAGCTTGAAAAACGTTAAACAAGGCCATAAACTCGAGCTAACAGATTTCCAGTTATATGCTTGCTGGATCATGAAAATGAAGTGTTGTTAGCAAATATTAAAATGGAACGCCAAAGACGGGCAGAAAAGCTCTTAATATGAGGGAGGTCTGGAGCCCAGTATCTTGCCATGGTAACAGAACTGTTAAGCTCTTATTGTGGAGCAAATTTAGTTGAATTTTACTGCAAAGAATCAAACATTTCTGTTACAAATTGGCTGAGATATCTCATTCATCATGTTTAAACAAAATTTGGTTGAGTGTATGACGGCATCACTTGGCTAATTTGCAAATTTAAAAAAACTTGAATATTTCTGGAACGAGAAGAGATATTTGCAGACTTCTTGTTTATGTTTCAGAATGGCTTAGACAGAAGAGACTTCGTCCGGCATTGTACCACTTTAATGACAGCTCGATATCAGTTAATGACGTTAAAGACCGTCTCGATCCACAAACAAGAAAAAAAGGATCTTGACCGTTATCAAACCATCTCTGCCCCACGACAGATCTGACACCCATATTTATTATT
>JAHPZR010051828.1:5000-10000 GCA_019787425.1 Platygyra sinensis | reverse complement strand
TATTATTATTATTTTTTTATTTATTGCATTACACACAGCTATTAACTATTTACACAAGTTTCATTACAATACTATACTAATTAACTAAACATAATATACAGGACCTACAGTATAACACAGCTATAATTCACACTCACACAGATACACACACTCATGAACAGTTTCATAGCAAAGTCACACTAATTTGAACCCGACACGCTTTAAGTTATTCAGCTACTTCTTGTATTTATGCTGCCCACTTTTTCTTAAATATATCTAAATTATTATTTTTTGTACAGATATATTTTTCCGTCTCATACTTTAATTTGACTTTTGATTTAAAACCACGTATACTTGGAAGTTCTTTATTCCTTCTACACGCCCACAAATAAATTTTTCCTACGAGTAATAAGTAATTAAGTAAGGGAAGTTCAGGTGTTAAAATACCGATTAATATATCTTTCAGATTAAGATATATCTGCTGTTGTGTCAAAGATAAGTAATATAATTCGAAATCTTCCCAGAAAGAAATTGAATAAGAGCAATAATAAAAGAGATGCTGCATTGTTTCTGATTCACATTTACAGAAACTGCATAGATCATCCGCAATGTACTCAATTTTGTGTAGTTTTGAATTCGTGTAGAGTATAGAGTTCAATACTTTGAACTGAAAGGCTTTGATATACGGCTCAAAAGCAACTGAATGGGGAAGAAAGAAAGCTTTTTTCAATGTCTCATCAGTTAAATTAAATTCACTCCTTAATTTTCTTGTGTTATTTGGAAAACAAGCCTTTTTACGGACAAAAAGGGAGTAATAATCTTTCGATTTCTTTTTAGTTACATCAAAAAGGCCGCAATCAATTTTAAAAGATGGATTTAGGGCTGTATGATCTGGATTATGATAGGCATTCCTTAAAACTAGCGGTACAGAGTGGCGAAGACCGGTCCATTCCAGAAAGTTCGTCTTCTGTATGTGTTTTGCAATTAGTTCATAAGAATCAATGTTGTTAAGATCGAAACGCAAATCACCCACCGTCTGAATTCCATAATTAAAGTACCTTTTATAAAAGACTGGTTTGTTGTTTATTCTTATTTCCTGATTATTCCAAATTCGGTAAAGCCAATTAGTTTCAATCGCATTATCTTTCCGAAATTCAGACCACCACGTCAGTAACTCCGTGTAGAATTGCGAACTGATGGTTAAGTCTTTGGCGTTATAGTTGCAACTAAAAATAATCAGACCACCTGTTTCTTTAAGAAGATATTCTAAATAATTTTTCCATGCGCCAGAATTATCACCAAAGATTCTTTTTAGCCAAGCGAGACGGAGAGATTTAATCATGTATTCAATATCGACCATTTTAATGCCTCCTCCTTCATAATCATTTATCGCAGATTTTCTAGTTACTTTGTCATTTTTGTACAACACACACTTTCGGGCATTGTGTTATTTTTTCGGGCAATAACACTGCATGAAATGACATGTATAAGGAGATATAATGAACCCGTATACATAGTGTGTACGGAAAGATATACTGATGTATACTGAAGTACACATATAAGGCCTGTATAATGATCAGTATACGTCTGAATCCTTATACTAATGTATACTGCCTTGTGGAGATTACCTTATACCTAGTGTAAGGGAACCTTATATGAGTTGACAAAGTAGATTCAACTTGTTTGTTCTTTTGCATCACAAATGAAGGTTTCGAAGGCTTCGGTAGCTGAAAACAGAGTTGTCTTGTAAAATTTCTCCTGTGGTAATGAGTGCTTCGTACAGAAGAACTTAGCGAATTTGACGACATGTAAAGGAAGCTTTAAGCCAGATAAACAGCTAATAAAGGCAGGTCTTATTATCCTGTCTTTGGGCTTCTTTGCGGATTTCGTAGAGGTATTATTTATTGCAAAAAACGACAACGCTTCTTTATGCTATTGGGTAAAGATATCCATAACGCATCTGTACACTCTCGAGTTTAAGCATTGCGCAAAAACGTATCATCAAGCACTGCGTGAAATAAGTAATTTCGTGGAATTTACGTGGCCGTGAAATTCTCGAGATCGGAAACGTGACTTGTCGGGGAGTGTTATGTTCCTGATACGTTCATTGTGGCGTGTCAGGAAAAATCAGTCATGGTCTCGGTACATCACATGTGGCGTATCAAGGTAATTCAGGACTCTGACATTTAGTTGGTTTGTAACGGGACGCGCGGGTTTTTGTTTAAACGGCCAAATTAATACACGGAGCTCATTACTCTTTACGCAGAAACTAAGAATGTTCAAGTCAACAATGCGCGAAGATCTATACTGAGCTTACAACATTTTGTTACTGTAATCGAGTGTATTCTGTTCAGAATCGTACATTGAGGCACATAAGTCTTAAAATTCATATCAGTCTTCACACAGCTCTTTTGACTCTTGTTATGCATAGTTCTATTTCCTACAGGTGTCTACATTTAACCGCATTTTCGCGTAAAGGTATCTATAATTCATCTTTACGATGCTCTACGGATCGCGAAAAGGCATCATTAACACATTTTTACGATACTTAACGGATCGCGTAAAGGCATCAATAACGCATCTTTACGATGCTTTACGGATCGCGTAAAGGCATCAATAACACATCTTTACGATACAACGCATCGCGTAAAGGCATCAATAACGCATCTTGTCGATGCTTTACGAATCGCGTAATTTCATCATAATGCATACTTACGATACTTAACGGATCGAATAAAGGCATAGATAACAGAAAACTAAATAACATTTTTGATCACTTCCGACCACTTTATTTTATATTTACATAGAGTGCTAAAAAAATCCGCAGCGGAACATTCCTTACATCTCACCGACCTACGTGGAGGCGCAACTCACCAATTGCAAAGCTTGAGAGCGGAATGCCCTAGGACCGGTTGCATGGGAGGACTCGCACCGGGCCCAAACCCATTTAACGCTGCCGCGCATTTGATGCAAACCTTGGAACCTTCTGGGAGGCCTCTGGCCGATCTTTAAGCTGTGTGAAGACTGATATGAATTTTAAGACTTATGTGCCTCAATGTACGATTCTGAACAGAATACACTCGATTACAGTAACAAAATGTTGTAAGCTCAGTATAGATCTTCGCGCATTGTTGACTTGAACATTCTTAGTTTCTGCGTAAAGAGTAATGAGCTCCGTGTATTAATTTGGCCGTTTAAAACAAAAACCCGCGCGTCCCGTTACAAACCAACTAAATGTCAGAGTCCTGAATTACCTTGATACGCCACATGTGATGTACCGAGACCATGACTGATTTTTCCTGACACGCCACAATGAACGTATCAGGAACATAACACTCCCCGACAAGTCACGTTTCCGATCTCGAGAATTTCACGGCCACGTAAATTCCACGAAATTACTTATTTCACGCAGTGCTTGATGATACGTTTTGCGCAATGCTTAAACTCGAGAGTGTACAGATGCGTTATGGATATCTTTACCCAATAGCATAAAGAAGCGTTGTCGTTTTTTGCAATAAATAATACCTCTACGAAATCCGCAAAGAAGCCCAAAGACAGGATAATAAGACCTGCCTTTATTAGCTGTTTATCTGGCTTAAAGCTTCCTTTACATGTCGTCAAATTCGCTAAGTTCTTCTGTACGAAGCACTCATTACCACAGGAGAAATTTTACAAGACAACTCTGTTTTCAGCTACCGAAGCCTTCGAAACCTTCATTTGTGATGCAAAAGAACAAACAAGTTGAATCTACTTTGTCAACTCATATAAGGTTCCCTTACACTAGGTATAAGGTAATCTCCACAAGGCAGTATACATTAGTATAAGGATTCAGACGTATACTGATCATTATACAGGCCTTATATGTGTACTTCAGTATACATCAGTATATCTTTCCGTACACACTATGTATACGGGTTCATTATATCTCCTTATACATGTCATTTCATGCAGTGTTATTGCCCGAAAAAATAACACAATGCCCGAAAGTGTGTGTTGTACAAAAATGACAAAGTAACTAGAAAATCTGCGATAAATGATTATGAAGGAGGAGGCATTAAAATGGTCGATATTGAATACATGATTAAATCTCTCCGTCTCGCTTGGCTAAAAAGAATCTTTGGTGATAATTCTGGCGCATGGAAAAATTATTTAGAATATCTTCTTAAAGAAACAGGTGGTCTGATTATTTTTAGTTGCAACTATAACGCCAAAGACTTAACCATCAGTTCGCAATTCTACACGGAGTTACTGACGTGGTGGTCTGAATTTCGGAAAGATAATGCGATTGAAACTAATTGGCTTTACCGAATTTGGAATAATCAGGAAATAAGAATAAACAACAAACCAGTCTTTTATAAAAGGTACTTTAATTATGGAATTCAGACGGTGGGTGATTTGCGTTTCGATCTTAACAACATTGATTCTTATGAACTAATTGCAAAACACATACAGAAGACGAACTTTCTGGAATGGACCGGTCTTCGCCACTCTGTACCGCTAGTTTTAAGGAATGCCTATCATAATCCAGATCATACAGCCCTAAATCCATCTTTTAAAATTGATTGCGGCCTTTTTGATGTAACTAAAAAGAAATCGAAAGATTATTACTCCCTTTTTGTCCGTAAAAAGGCTTGTTTTCCAAATAACACAAGAAAATTAAGGAGTGAATTTAATTTAACTGATGAGACATTGAAAAAAGCTTTCTTTCTTCCCCATTCAGTTGCTTTTGAGCCGTATATCAAAGCCTTTCAGTTCAAAGTATTGAACTCTATACTCTACACGAATTCAAAACTACACAAAATTGAGTACATTGCGGATGATCTATGCAGTTTCTGTAAATGTGAATCAGAAACAATGCAGCATCTCTTTTATTATTGCTCTTATTCAATTTCTTTCTGGGAAGATTTCGAATTATATTACTTATCTTTGACACAACAGCAGATATATCTTAATCTGAAAGATATATTAATCGGTATTTTAACACCTGAACTTCCCTTACTTAATTACTTATTACTCGTAGG
>JAHPZR010051826.1:0-21575 GCA_019787425.1 Platygyra sinensis | reverse complement strand
AAATGGCGGCATTTTTGACATTTCGTCAGGGCACAGAAAATCGAGGATTTATCCGAATCAAAAACTTTTTTCGCAGAAGTATTTCAAATAACAAGTAGATTTGTTTTAGCGAATAAAAAATTTTGGAGTTAGGTGCACTTTAAATCAAAATGAAGCCAACTAAAAACAGTTTAATTTTAATATTTTGGTACATGTACACCTAGGTTGTAATGTGAAGTGTCCCCTTAAAAGTAACAAATTAGGTAAAATCTCTCCTGCTAGTAATGAAAGATTTGAAAAAGGAAAGGGTATTTAACATCTGCAATATTCAAGTGGCAATTAACTTGCTTCTTGCATAAATTCTTTCCAGTTGACTTGCTTTGGATTAATAAATTATTTGAACATCCTGGACGAATGAGAATTTGGGTACAAAATCTTTTTCACTGATAAAATCAAGTGATTAGTTTAAATTTTTATTGCAGGTACATCTTCAAGAAGCTTTGATCATGGGAAAATGAGACTAGAACTTAAGTAGGATGTGCTAAACATGGACAAAGATCTTAGTACTCGTAAACGAAAGAAGAGCATTGAAGAAACAGTCAGGAATGTCAAGAAATCTATGAGAAATGGATCAGGTATACATTATGGTTTAAGTGATGACTCGGGTCCAGTTTAAATGTGATTTCAGTGCTATTTGTTACTACCCAGAAGTCAATTAAATTGATAATTTAAGAAAAATTCTCTGATGTTTTTTTTTTGTTTGTTTGTTTGTTGTTTGTGGGGATTGGACTCGTGCCTAGTTTCCTCACTTTTTTTTTTTTTTTTTTTTTAAATTAGAGCTTTATTAACTAACCATAATACAATTTACATTACCTACATTACAAATCAATATGATTACCTATACAGCTTACAATCCAATTTATACACTACTTACAAAAACTATACGATACTTACATCCATATTGTAACAATGAGCAACAAATAAAGACAATTTAATTACATTATCAAACTTACGATACCAATTTATACACTACTTGCAATATTATATGATTACATAAGCAACTTACGATGAACAACAACAACAAAAAAGGCACCTTCCTATTAAAAAAAAAAAAAATTAAAAAGAAGTAATAAAACCAGAAGTGCATAAATAATTACATAATTACTGATGGTCTGATGGTTTGACAGGATCTGAGGAGGAAGATGAAGAGCTCTTTTCCTGGGAAGAGTATCTTAAAAAGTGTCATGCCAAGGCTGTTCCTAAAGAAACATTTAAACATGTAAGTATTTTCAACACTATTTGCTTAGGGACTACAGTTTAACCCTGCTCCTTTGAACTCTAAGTTGGAACAAAACACAGGCCAAAATAGTAGGAGTTCAAAATATATGACAGTAAAAAACGCATGAGTTTGAAACAACTGGAAATTTGAAATAACTGAGGTCAAATTATTGGGGTCCAATTGCACTTTAACCCTTTCGCTGCGGGGCGATTATTTCACCCCTGTGCAGGCCAAATTTGGGCATTTTTACAGAATTTGAAATATAAAAATGTATTTACCCGTCTACACTGTTTTTAGCTATTTCTCTGTCGCTTTGGAGGAGGGTCAGCCGTGGCATTATCTGACTCGCTTCCATCAGGATCGTTATCCTCTGGTTCATCTTCCAAAAAACTCGAAGAATTGTGATCTGAGCTTTCAGACTCATACACATAAGCTTCATGATTTTTGTCAAACTCATCGCCAGAAATATCTTCTTCATCACCAGATTCGTTCCACAACATACCTAGAACTTGGTTTATAGTGTACCTAGCCACTACTTGCCAATTTCAAACGAAAAAAGGGCGAAATAATTGCACAATTCACCAGGAAAACACACTTGGAAAATCCAAGATGGCAGATAATATGTGCTTGACAACTGAAGAAGATTTCTTTTGTTAAGTTTCTCATCATGTATCTGTCACCAAGTGTACTAGTCTTTACCGAATCCTCAAAAGTTTATTTGTATGTAGTTTCATTATTTTTACAATGTGCGGAAATATCCATACATATACAAGTACTTAGATGTAGGACATACTGGGTATGTCCTTACAGCATATATTAATAAGTAATCTGATACAGGACGTACTCAGTATGTATTTGCAGGAGTGAAAGGGTTAAATGATGTAGGTAATCAGGGTTGCCAAAAGTAGAGTAGCTGCCTATTTGTAGAAAGCACCTCTGTCTGCTTCGTGATCAAGAACTGTTACTCAGTGCTGGGCTATTTAGCTGATTCAGTAAGATCAGCTGCATACATCAACCCTAGGAAATACTAAATCTGATTCACTACGACAGACAAAGACATGCATTACCTCCAACAATGAACCATTGATAAGTGGACTATATTCCTAACTGGGGCTCTTCAGGTGCTAAGCATGTATCTCCTGTCACAGCTTCTGTACCATACACAAAAGTTGACTAATAATTTATTTACTTATTAATATAGCGCCTTTTAACATTAAAATGATCAAAAGTTTCTTTGACTTGGTAGGTGCAAGACACCAAAGTCCAAGGGTTTGTTCCAGGAATGAAGCTGGAAAGTATGGATCGTACATCACTCGAGACTGACACATACTGGGTGGCAACAGTTGTCATGGCGTCTGGTCCACTGCTACTTCTGCGCTATGATGGCTATGAAGATGATCGCAGTGGAGACTTCTGGTGTGATGCAGCATCGGATGATCTTCAACCTATTGGCTGGTGTGCAAGAAATAACACCATACTTATCCCTCCAGCAGGTAGGAGATGAAAGATCTTTGCTGTTTATTGGGGGGCCACTTGACTCAAGTTTGGTTATAAGGGTGCTGCCAGGGATTTACAGCGGTTATCAGTCACACGCGCCCTTCAACGATTTTTTGCCCTTTCAAAAACTAAGTTTGGTGGACGTCAATCAAATGTATCCATGACAATATTCGTGTTCATTTCGTCGTGTCAGTTTCACGGCCATGTTCGTTCGTCGTTGGATCAGGAATAATCGCTCAGTTATTCTGTCAAAGTAATTTGCAATTTCGCTGAGATGGAGGGCTCTTATGTAGAGGAAACATGGTTTGTCTTTGAATTGCATAGCATAAACACTTTTTGCGAGCGAAACGTTTGTGAAGAAGGCGGCGCACGAAACAATTAGAGCCGTGAGCGATCCGCCAAAGAGAAAGTCGAAGAAAGGAAAGATACAAGGTAGCTGAAAAAGTTGGCCTCTGAAATGAGTCGCTTTATGTGGAGATTGACTATTTATCAGCTTGTTATGGATGCAGATTATTTTCACCGCAGAAATTTTTGTCATTCGCCTTGCTAAAATACTGATAATCCCGGCATGCAGAGATCAATCTTGACGAGTTTCAAGCGTGGTTGGAATACTAGTACCAGACAGGCAAATTATATGCAAAGCAAACCGTCAAGAGAACCACACGGCACGTGGGAATGTCAGAAATAAAAAGGTAACGAAAGCCGCAAGAGATTAGCAGTTAGACTTTTGTAGTTCATTCTGTAATAAAGTTTATATTTATATTTAGTTCATTCTCATGTTGTTGTGGTTGTACAATGTTTGTAAATTTGTAGCTTCAAAGCATTGCCCGCGAGCGAGACGAACGAAAAGGCGCTTCAAACGATTTTATAAGTCTTACTTCTCAGTTTCTGTTTATCGACGAGTCAAGTAAAGATGATATGAAAGAGCAACTCGGATACTCTGAGAATTTGACGCCGTTATTGTCATGGAGACATTTGATTGACGTCCACCAAAACGTAGTTTTCGAAATGGAAAAAAATCGTTGGAGGGCGCGTGTGACTGATAACCGCTGTAAAACCTGGACCCTGTTTATGATAAGGAAAATTCAAAAACACACCCTACATGGGAAGACACACTTCATCCCATAGCCCAGTTTATGACAGATTACTAGGTGGAAATGACAGATACTGTCAGCCATACAGTTAATTTTTTGTCTCAGAAATTTTCTGCTGTTGACTGATAACTTGTCAAATTTCAACTAATGTCTCCTGTCTCCCATTGCTGAAATAGAGTACATTACATGACAGATGTGGATATGAATTTTATCTTCAAGTGTTCAGCTAGCTGCGCTCACTCGCAAGATGTTGAGTTGAACATGAGAAGATAAAATTCATATCCACAAGCGGGCATGTAATATTCTGTTTATTATATAGACATACATGTACTAATGACGACATTTTTGACGATTTTCCAAAGATTTCTGAAAATTTTACAAAATTGTTCCGAAGAAAAAACAAACGTTTCCAAACGTTTTTCGGACATTTTCTGAAGATTCCCGAAGATTTCCGAGGAGGGACCGATGATGTTTCAATCATATAGCAACACATCTAAGTACTTTTTAAGGGATTATGTAACCATAGCAATGGTGATCATTTTAGTAACCATGGCAACACCAATATCCTCACAGGTGAAAGAAAAAAAGTAGTATCTTCACTGAGTGCAATGGAGATATCTTTTTGTAGTTAAAGGAAAAAAATCCAGTATTTCACTGGTGTTTATATAATAAAATTGTTTGAACCACATTAAACCATTATTTTATAATTTATGTTGTCAATATGAAGATACTAGTTGCCTGAGGGCTACTCTTTCATTCAAGTTTTGGAAATAAAGTTCTACAGCTACTACTACTACTGCTACTACTACTTACTACCACAGCAAAAATGCAATCAGACCCTTTCAAGGGCAGACGTGCAGTCTATGGTTATCAGTTGAGTAATGCGTGACCGAGCTTTGGTGACAAACTTTTGGACTTAAAATTAGGGTGTTGCTACACTCAACCTTCCTTTTTTCCAATGGTAATATCATCGCCACAATTTATTGCACTTTTCTACCAATGGCGTCAAAAGCTGACAAGTTGCTACTGGAAACGGAGCTACTGTAGTTGCCTGTGACAGCAACTCAAGTTGAACCTTAAAACCTGGTTAACCATGTAACTTTTGCTGCACCTCATTCAACTAAAAATCATAGTTAAACTCATCAGCAATAGATGAGGTAAATTTATATACCTAGAACAACCTATTCTGTACAGCAAGACCAAAAACCATACCTCATCCAGTTGCTCCAGTTCTTGTACATGTAGAAGTCATGTAGTGGAGGACTTCTTTCCCTGGCTGTTTATTGTTCACGATTCTTGGCACTTTTGTTGCAGTATAAACAAGATACTCTTACTTGACATGTAGAACCTTCTTCTAATCATGTTATTTGTCCTTTCACTTCTGGATCATTTTACTCAGCATAGAAGCAGCGCTCCAAGCTCACTTTTTCAAAAAGATGACCTTTAATTGTAACATAGGCACGCAATGCGTGCAAGAGTTATTTTTTTGTGAATAACAAGTCCTTGGAGGTAGTGAATAATGCTTGTCAGTCAATGGTGTTACCAGTCTGGCCCGTTAAAAGTGATTGGTCAGTAAAGCCTTCATGGCATTGGCTACAAGACTCGTGTTAAGTTTGTCGTCGGTCATTGGTCGGTTTCAATCCATCTATTGTTAGTTGTTAGAAGTCCATTTATCGGATTTGTTTTTGTCGTGGATAAGTCGTTTGTAAGGCACCTGTCGACATCTGTTAAGAGGCTGTTAAGAGGCTTTTGTTATAAGGTAGTGTACCAGCTTTTTAGAGTCAGTCGTTGAATAGTTCGTACAGTAAGATCTCGCTGAAACACCTTTCATAATTTGAAGTGGTTTTTGACCCCAAAGGTGGCAACAGAATAAGAACGTGCTGTTCCATGACTCAACCTGTCAGATGTGATTATCTGATAATTAGATTAGTTTTTGTTTATCAGTGAAATGATAATTAGTGTTTTGAAAAAATCTTTCTTCTTCCGTTTTTT
The DNA here is from genome assembly GCA_019787425.1 of Platygyra sinensis. NCBI lineage: Eukaryota > Metazoa > Cnidaria > Anthozoa > Scleractinia > Merulinidae > Platygyra > Platygyra sinensis. The sequence goes on along the minus strand of JAHPZR010051826.1, from coordinate 15,734 downwards.
CTTAGATATTTATTTCCAGCAGTGAAGAAAAAGCACATTGCCTTAAGTTTTCGAGTAAACAAAGGGATCATGCCGCCAGGAGTCTTAAGGAATACCACAAACCTTAACTTTTAATTAGAAAATCTCTGCTAAAAGTTCCCGCTTTTAACAATTTCCATTAATGCGAAATATTAAAATTAAAAGATAGGTCCTAAAAAACAAAATTGTCAAGTTTCCATTTTGAAGCCAGCAAATAAAAATATCATGTTACATGAATCTGCAACAAAACAAAGGATTTGATTTGCTTTTTATAGTAGATCCGTTCTGATTGGTGTGAAATACATACATCTCTAACTCACTCGCTCACCCACTCACTCATCCATTGACTCGTAGATAACATGCCCGATGCGCCGACTAAGAGCTACTTTTTTACAAAAAGATAGCTCAAAAATAGTCGCCAAAAAATGTGAAGGAGAGGACACTTCATGACATGTTACACGGAGGGCTAATGTGCCAAACGGCACATTTTCAACACTTTACTTTTCTACAGTAAGTATACACATTCGTGTCGAGTTTCTGAACGACGAGAGGGAAATGAGAAAGACAGGTGATGCCACTGCTTGTACTATTGATTAAATTTGTCCTACTATTGATAATTTTTCAAGTTAGTTTCTCTTTTAATCTGTTGGTCACCAATTGGTGACTTTCGCCAGAATTTTGGTCACCAAGTATCTTTTCCACTCTCCATGGCAACTAAAATGGTCGCAGCTTGGAGTGCTGACAAGAGACTTTCCAACGTGTATAACTTGTCCTGTCAACAATCAGCATCATGTGATCCAGCTATGGTTGCTGCAAAGTGAGCAGCAACAGAATCCGGATTTAAGAACAAAATATACAAGGGGGCACGATTTCTTGAATTTATCACTTTTTACCAGAATGCATTGCACCACCAACAACACAAGGACTTCAAGTCAGTTTGAGGACTCTTTATTCCTTGATCATCCATTCTAACGCCACCTAAACATTGAATTTTGTATTTTATATCTCTACATAGCAATTTCTCTGTGTTAGCAATGAAAACAAGACCTTTGAAGTTTGTAGATTTGGCCTGCAGTGCGCCATGATAACCTGCAATAAATGAGCACACAATTTTAAGAAGAAAAACAGTCTTTCTAGGACCCATAAAGTCCGCTAAAAATATGCTCAGCAAGTCAATTCTGATTGGTTTATTTGTCGTGAAGAACAATAGAACAATGTGATCGAACCAAAAAAGTCTCCAGGGAGGATAGGATAATAATTGTTCCCATGTGCTTTTTTTCGGGAAGTCATAGGCAGCACAGGAAATTGGAGGAGTATTTCACATGGGTGGTTGTAGGCAGCACAGGAGTCAATGGGTTAAAATGTATATCAGTGCAGAATTTATAAGTTAGATTTGTACTCCCTACAATTTCCACAACTAATTTTTGCAATCTTATCAAGGTACTGTAAGGTTGATAGGTATCATTTTTTGTTCAACATACTGTAGTTCAGATCGCCATGTGCTTTTATGTCACTAGTCCTTGTCACACCTCGCCATTGATCATGCATGAAGTTGTAGATGAATCACTGTGAAACAGTGTCACTATCAACAAAATATGCTGCAGCATTACTCTCTTTTAGATACCCTAGTTTGTATCCATTTTGGTTGAGAAATTGTTTGAAAGTGACATACATAATGTAATGTTCATAGCAACCTTCGACTCTCATGATTTAACTCATTGTTATTTGATGATTGAAGCTCAAAGCAACTGCATGAACAGCATACAACTAGAACACAAAACACAAAAGTGCTGCAAAACCCTTATGAGACCCCAAAAACTTTAATGACATGAAAACCACCTTTTGACCCCATAAATAACGCTGTACACACAAAAGGTGACTTGTCCCATCTTATAGCGGAGCTCCGGCGGCCCGAAGGGGTGCCAAGCGGAGCCCCATAACCATATAGGGAAAAAGAAACCCATGAATTGATTTTCTCATGGTTATCATGGGCAGCGGTATTGCTCGTGGGCACGTACGCACGACAGCGACGACAATGGCGACGGTGGAGTCGCTCAACATGGTGGCCATACTCCAAATCATAGGTTGACAGAGACATGCAGCCTTGGTTTACCATGTACTTCTTTGATATTGGACAACCATGTTATGATCAATTGACTCCTGTCAAACAAGGTATCTGCTGACCAGTATCACGTGACCATATTGCGGGCTCAAGTCAACAACCCATCAAGGTCACGTGTCTTTTTGAAGTTGACCACTGATCGAGTGCTGGTTTTTAATAGGATTGCGGGCTCATGTCAGGTTAACTTTTTGAAAACAGGGTAGGATTGTTCTGAAGCCTGTTAACGCTAGCCCAGGATCAAAAATTTATTGGAATGATAACTTTTTGTTCTATGTTTTTTTGCTGCTTTGTTTTATGTTTTTAAAACTCAAAACCGAAAACCTTACCGCAAAGTTACAAAACTCAAATCAAAATTCTACCTTTTTCTGGGTTAGCTTAATCGGGCTTTGAAAAACCTGGCCAAGGAGCTACGCTTTTTGGCTGGCCTAAATCTATATATTAAATGCTAACATATCCATATTGTTATTGCAGCCATCAGACACAAGGAGTCAAACTGGGCCAAGTTTCTAAAGCAAGATCTCAAAGGAGCTGTGTGTGCCCCAGCGCATCTGTTCCACAGGGTAGGTAACAAACCTCAGTACTACCTCATCCCTCTCCTCCCCTGATTCTATGATTCTATTTTGTTGTTAATATTAAAATTGATTTGGCTCTCAGAGGTCTCTTGCAGCCGAGCTCCTGTACGCCTTTGGCATGCAAACAGAGCCCCATACTTAAGAAAATTTGGTAACCTATTGATCTCAAAATTTGACAGCTGTCAAAAGAAGGTATCCACTGAACAGTATCATATGACCATACTGCAGGCTCAGGTCAAGAGCTTATTGAGGTCACATGTTTTTTAAAGTTAACCGCTGACCAGGTACTGGATTTTGGATTGGATTATGGGCTCAAACCAGGTTGTTACTTTGAGGGAGAGAGTACATGCAAAGGCAAAATTTCAGTGCAACTTAAATCCTGACACGTTGCTGACTTTTCTTCTGACATATTCCTTGCACTAGCATGTCTTGTCAGGTCCCGGATATATTGCTTGCATAATTTCAACAATCTTGGGTACAATTATTAGGTACAGTATGATATTGTTAACCCATTGATGTCTGAATGAAATTGCTGAAGACCCACCCCTAATTCCCTGGCGTTTTCTGGGGACGCTGGCATGTCCCCTACATGTACCTACCTAGAAATCTCTCATACTTTGGATGCTTCATTTGCAAGCCCTGGTTACTTTAAATTTTTGGCTGGTTACATTAAAATCTGTTGAAAACACTGAGTACATATGGCAGGGCTCAAAATAACAGCCGGTCACCGGACAATGTCTGGCCAAAATGACTATTAGTCCCGAGAAAATTTGAGTTTGGCAGTCATTTTGACCAGTCACGTATGCGGTTTGCAAACAATTAACTAGAAAAAAATATTTACACTTTATTTCTGGAAAAAAGAAACAGTTAAATCCTAAAATATCTCAGCAGCTTGTAGTTACAAAATAGGACGCAGATTTTTCAAAGTTTTTCAAATGCGGAAAAAAAAACTCTGTTTTCGAAAATATCCGGATATTTGTGGACAGGGCCTTGGTGTTATTTAAAAACTGAAAGTGTTTACAACCGAAATCCGATCCAACGAAAGTCGTAAATTAATATAAAACTAATAAAAAAGTTTTGATTGTTGTTATCACTGGAAGCCGTGCATTTCAAGTTTTATGTTGAGTAGAATGCAGTCTGAGCCCACTGCCTGTGGAAATGCAAGTCGCAAACATATTTAAGTCTTCTAGCAATTAAAACATTTAGTATGCTCTTTAACAACACCTTTTTGTTCATTTGAGGTGATATTTTTGGCTTAAGGGGGAAATTCTTCAAAATAAGTATTTTCAATATTTTGACCGGTCAAAAACGAGACATGACCAAGCTAAAATTGGTTTGGCCAGTCAACACGACCGGCAACCATTCAAAAATTATTTTGAGCCCTGTATGGTGGAACCTGGATGATAATTATAAGTGCCATGAAAAATGAAAATATACAATGCTTAGATTATCAGTGTTTACTCTTAGGCAAGTTTAACTTTGTGGGGGAGTCTGTCATTCATTTAACAGAAAGAGTTCCTGTTATCTGTATTTGCTGACTGATATACAAGAAAATGTGACTGTTTTAATTAGCTTTTTCTTTGTGAAGGGGAGAAATTTGTCCATAAGAGTGGGTGTCCATTTCAAGCGGGTTGCTCGAACAGCAAGGTTCAAACTTCTGTATATTATTACAACTATCTTCTTTGTTAATATAACCTTCTTTCAGAGATCAGATCCTGATGATGAAAACAAGCTCAAGCCCGGACTCAAGTTAGAACTACTGCAGAAAGACGACCCTCAGAATTATTGGGTTGTATCTGTGATTGACTCCTATGGACTGAGACTCAGATTACGTCTTGAAGGCTCTGATGATGAAGCCAGTGATGTCTGGGCTTACTTCTTGTCAGATCACATTCATCAGCTTGGATGGGGCAAGAAAAACAAACTAAGGCTTAATGTTCCTCTTGGTTAGTAAAACCGTTTTTAGCACAAAATAATACAAGCTCTTTGTATCGTACAATGCAGCATTGGGAAAGTTAACAAATTGACATCAGTTTTTCGTGCGTCTTTCCTGTTATTGACAATGAATTTCGTCATAACATCCATCTGCAGATCCACGAGGCGGTAGCTGGGTGGATCCGCAGACTACTTTGACAATGTTATGGCAAAATTCATTGTCAATAACAGGACAGACATATTAAAAACTGACATCAATTTGTTTTTTACAATAAAAAATTGTCAGATTGTCCGTGCTTGTTCGTTGACGCATCGCATAAATTATAAATTCATGTGTCTGTCCGCTTATTGACAATAAAAGTTAGCCAATGAGCATGCCTGTATTTCTGCAGTTATCGTAAAAATTCTTGTTTAAATTGATTACTGAATGCTGAGTCCTTGCCAAGGTAATGTAAATTCTAAATGAAGAAATACAAAAGTCGTTATGACAGGTAAATAAAATTCTTACAAACAAGATTCCAGACTTCCAGTTTTCAGCAATTGATATTTTATTACAAAAGGTGTTATTTGTTGGTTGGGAGATTGATACTGGGAAAAACTGTGCCCAAGGTCTTGAATGTGGCCTGAGGCCACATGCAGTGGGCCATACTCAAGACAGAGGGCATAGTTGTTCCCAATACAGACTTCCTGGGCTGACAAATTACATATTTTAATTAGTTTTTGTCCTACAGTAAGGTGTTTTCTAAGATTTAGAAAACTCAACTGATGATCTGTATAAAAGTTTAAAACATACATGTTCATCAAAAGTGCTGTAAACAAGTAACTGAACTAAATTGAATAACACTAGGGTTTTTTTCAACATTGTACACTGTAGTTTAATTTAAAATAGGCTATTAATAAGAAATTGGGATTGAGGTTGGTAATGTTGACTTGTCATTAATGTTGACCTTATGGACATCAATGAAGGAATGAGCTTCGCTATGCATTTCCTTTTGGTTCTGTTCTCTGGGACTCACTATCATGCATTGTTTACAGCATGTTTTAACAGCCAGTGGCAAAATGTTTTACATGTATATAACTAAAATTTAAAGGGGCATTGTCACGCTATTTGGCAACTTTATAAAAAGCTAGAAGGTGCCTTCACATCATTTGAATTCCAAAACTAATGATCTAGTTTTGTTATTTAAGACTATTTGAAGGTACTGAAACTGTTTCCTGTCGCCTGTCGCTACGGATGGCACGGATTGAAATGGATTGAAATTTGAAAAAATTGGCCAATTTTTTCACGTTTTGATGCCATGAGTTCCAAAAATCCTCAAGAAATTTGTTATGGTTAGCCCTCTCTGATAAAATTCATTTGATATCTTCGCCATAGCTTTACAGACAGAATTGACCTAAAACAGCAAAATTCTTGTGACAGTGCCCCTTTAATTATTACCATTTTCTTGTATTAAAGAGCTGAAAGCCCAGCATCCAACTAAGGACTGGGCACAGATCCGAGGAAGACTCCTTGGTGTTTGTAACTTGACTACTGAAGATGAATCACTTAACCAAGCATTGAACAAGGTTTGTATTATGTTCTTTCATGTGTTTTTAATAATTTGACGTAAACCTGTGTAACTCTTACTCTGTCAACTTGCAAGAGTCCTTGTGGGCTTGTGACTTCACTAACTGGTTCACATTTGGTTTTGCTGGACAACTTTAAAGCATACCTTGATTTTATAGCCAGGGTAAAAAATTGAGTGTTGGCAACCAGATATCAAGAACTGGTCACCCATCACCTTTTCTTTCATCAATCTTTTAATCTCAAAGGAAAACGACCTTAGTTGTGGATGAAAGATATGATTTATTCGAGTAGTTGTAGTAAAACAAGCCCATCATTCTTTGATCCCCATGCTTGATTCAGCAGCTTCATTATTTTAGGGCACTTGAAATATTACTGACAATGCATGTACTGAGTCAATCCATCCTTTTTGCCTTGCTGATTCTCTCACATCAGAAAACTTCCAATTGGCTTCCCATGTTCGAAATGGCCCTAAAATGCATTGCAAACTCTTGAGCATTGCTTATGTTATGTATGCGTATGGATTGTGTCTCTTTTATTGTTTTTGTGACCTGGCAACTAAACATTTGCATTTGATTTACCAGTTTGTTCAATTTTATTGTTACCTAGTCTTTGTCATCATCTTTTGATTTCAGTTTTTCTCTATTATTTTGAAATTTCTGTTGGTTTGAAAAAAAGAATTGTCCTACATGTACTTAAGACATTTTGATGTAGCTGTATAAATTTGCAAGGTATGGTGTGATAATCATGGTAACTGGACATGTATGGGGAACTCAATGTTTGAATCCCTCATTATTCCAGTCAAGCAGTTTGCCAAAACCTCACGGCTTCACAACAGGATTAAAGCTTGAAGCTGTCAACCCAAATGATCCATCGTCCATCTGTGCTGCTACTGTTTCCAGAGTTGCAAGTGAGCACTTCTTCCAGGTAGAGATTGACAGTGTGATCACTTGCGTTGACGGAAGCCGACCATCCATTTGGTGCAGTTCTAACTCTCGGAATATCTTCCCTGTGGGGTGGTGTGAGAAGAACAACATTCAACTGACCCCTCCCCCAGGTAGGGTGCTGTTTACATGTTCTTTGTGGTAATACATTCACTTATCATAATACATTGAAAGAAATAAATCATACAGAATGAGTTGATCTACAGGAGAAAGGCTTGCAGAACACAGTGGAACTTGTGTTGCCTGTACATCGACAGTACTACATTTGTGCTTAAGTTTCTGTTTAAGTCTGAATTCTTTCAAAATATGTATAGTATTTTCTGCCAGTTTCTTAAGATAATGTTTGTCTGAATTGAGTGATATGAGACCTTTAGATTGGAGTACGAGATCAAGTATGAGGGCAATGTGTTAAAACCTGCATATGTGCGTATGCTTTTGTCGATTACACTTCACAGCAATCTTGTGGCTCTCTTTTTAACTGGTCATCTTATCAGCAGCCTGCAGGAGTGAGGGCTTTGGGAACAAAGCTGCATTGAAATATGAAAGTCAGACTTGATCTCATACACCATACAGTAAACACCGCGTATAAGAACCTAGTGATTTAAGAACCTACAGGCTGAAATTGGGCATTTTAGTACCCAAATATATAAGAACCTATTTAGGCTGGCAAAGAACAATAGATTCTTATACAAAAAAACACTCTTATTTTGTAGCCAAAATACTGGATTTTAATTGATAGAAATTGTGAAATTTCTGAGAAACACCATGAAAATTATTTGTTTAATTGAAAATCTTATGAATACAGAGTATAGAATACTGTATATTGCTGTTAACAATTTACATTATTATCAAATACAACTGTAAATATGGTAGCCTATGATACTGAATTTATTATTGTTTAAAAAATAAGGCTTGGCATTTTTGCTGTTTAAAATACAAATGTTCAACCATTATGACATACTAGTACTACGGTAGTTCTCTGAATGGTATCACTATGACAACTCCTACAAATAAGAACCTACTAAGAATCTAATCAGCCTGAGTTCGGAAAAACTACCCCAAAATATAAGAACCCATTCAGCCTGAACCCAAGAATTCTAGGTTCTTATACGCGGGTGTTTACTGTATACTAATGAGAGTTGTATTTACAGAGTAGTGTAACTCGAAAGTAAACACATTTACTTGTGTATTACAATTTACCCAAAGAAGATAATATTTTTGACATTGAAGATAGTGGTGCCCATTTAGGAGTAGGCTCTACAGATGCTGGTGTAATGGAATACAAGTAATGAGTGAAAGTCATCAATCAAAGGATTGTGGTGTCTTGATGTACTACTAAATTCTTGATCCTGACAAAGCAAGAAATGTATGAAATGTTGTTGGGAGAATTGCAAAAGTGCTAAGAGTTTGAGTTTGGGACTGTAAGTTTTTTTATTGTTTTTCTTGTCAGGTTATCTTGTTCATCCTTTCCACTGGCCGACTTACCTTGAATATTCAAACTCATCAGCAGCCCCTGACTCGCTGTTCAACTCGGTAATGTCTTCATCCTCATCATCCAGTCTTTAAAGTGCCACTACGACCAAAAAAAAATTCTTTTTTTTTTTCTTTGGATTCTAAAACTAAACACTAACTGACCCAAGTTTTATTTTCTGATTTTAAAAAAGATGTCTGTTTATTTTAACTGGAATTTTCTTAGTTATTCATCCACCATTACTAACTTGAAAATCTTGAGAGAGCTGGGTCGAGGAGAAAATGACGTCAAAGACTCGCTAGTTTAAGAATGCAATGTGTGTGTACGCGGCTGAATTGATATGCAGCACAGGAGTTTTCGGCTTTCAGACTTTCACACCTGTGTTTTTGCATATATAATAAATTGCGTTTACATGCTGAAATCTTAAGCTAGTGAGTAGATGACATCGTTTTCTCTAGATCCAACCCTCTGATGTCCTATCGGTCAGTTTTGAACGTGAGTAATGCCGGACTGTGAAATCCAAAACTTACACTTAAAGTAAACAACCTTTGGATAAAACTCAAAGCTCAAAATTTTGCCAGTTAGGTGTTAAGCAAACACGCTTTCAAAATCTGAAGTAAAAAAGGAAATGATTTTTTTGATCATAGTAGCACTTTAAAGGGGCATTGTCACGAGGATTTTGCTGTTTTAGGTCAATTCTGTGCTAAAATCATTACTTTAAGGCTTTAATCATAAACAAAAAGCTTCTGAAATGCTACGACGAAGATATCAAATGAATTTTATCAGAGAGGGCTAACCATAATAAATTTCTTGAGGATTTTTGGAACTCGTGGCATCAAAACTTGAAAAAATTGGCCAATTTTTTCAAATTTCAATCCGTTTCCATCCGTGCCATCCGTAGCGACAGGCGAAAGGAAACAGTTTCAGTACCTTCAAATAGTCTTCGATAACAAAACTAGATCATTAGTTTTGGAATTCAATTGATGTGAAGGCACCTTCTAGCTTTTTTATAAAGTGGCCAAATAGCGTGACAATGCCCCGTTAAATATGTACGGTGGAATCTCCATTTTTTGCATCTCAAAAGAAATGAAAATTGGTTTGAAAAATCGAGTGGTGTGAAAAATTGGGGTAAAATTACAGTGTTTGGAGGTGGGGGGGAGGTAAACTGCATGTGATAAGAGTTTTCAGGAGAGTAGAAAAAAACTCTGGCTGCTGCTTGTCTCTGCCAAAACTAATATTTTAAATATTTTAGGTGGAGACAAGGGATAAATGGAAATATGTCTACATTCGAAGGCCAGAGAAATTGGGACTCCACTATAATGTTTAATATACATGTAGGTTCAATATTGGCCCAACATTGGATTTTTAAGTCACTGCTAGTTAAGGAATTTATTTGTGGAACGTTTCAAAAGAGTTTTGAAGGAGAAGTGGACAAGAACAATTCCAGAGCTAGACTTGAAAGCACAAAACTGTGGCTCCAACAGAGGTTCAGCGGCAAATACAGTAACATGTGGGATTGCCGGGAGGTCCATGTTTGCTCTGGCTGTCAAAGGAATTCACTTTTGCTCATCTTGTGAGAGTATGAGCGTACAGACCTTTGTGCCTCAAAATTTGTATGTCACAAATTGAATCTTTGGGAATGAAATGCAACAAAAAAGAGATAGGTTTTTGGAGTGTATTCCAGGACCAAAAAATCGTTACGTTTAAATTAGGTTATTTTCAATCTCGTTCCCAGAGCCTCGTTCCCCTTGACCAGCGGTCGGAAAACGAGAGCTCTGGGAGCAACCATTTCAGGCATGCGCCATAGCATGAAATAGATGCAGACTGAGACTGCGCAGTGAACCGGATAACCAGAATTCGGTTATTTCCCATTGTTATTTCAAAATGGATGCTCCCAGAGCTCTCGTTTTCCGACCGCTGGTCAAGGGGAACGAAGCTCTGGGAACGAGATTGGGTTATTTTTAATTATAATTTTTCTAGGGATAAACTTTGGAGTCCATCATTTAATAGCTAACGTGGTTCTCTTTGTCTTTTTTTTTTTCTTATTTAGGATATTCCATCTCATGAGTTTGATATCGGCATGAAGTTGGAGGCAGTTGACCAAACAGACCCAAGCACCATGACAGTAGCGACAGTCACACAGGTGGTTGGACGGACAATGTGGGTTTTACTGGACGGCTACAAAAACGATTCAGTGGAACACATTTATGATGTGGAATCGTACGACCTGTACCCAGTCGGTTGGTGCAGCATGAATGGACACCCACTTCTGACACCACGAATACAACGTAAGGATTTTGTTCGTGATGTCTTAATCAAAGCTTCAAAAATAATTTTCTCTCTAAGGTAGAAAAGTCAAAGGTAATTTAACGATTTAATTATATTTTATTTATTAAATTTAATAATTTAAAAATGAATAATTTAGAAATTACATTTAATAATTTAAATTTAGTTATTTACTTAATTAAATTTAATTATAATTTAATCTAAAGGTAATTTTAATATTTAAGACATGAGCAAAGATGGTGATAGTTGGGAGTATTAAAAAACTGAAATTTTTAAACTGTTTTTTTAAGATGTTCCCTATTGTTACGAAAAATTGTGGCGTGACTTGCGTGACTGTCTAGAATCGTTTAGAAGTTTCGTGTATATTTAATTAGTATCATATCACAGTGATTCAGCAATTCTTTTTTAAGTCGTTTACGAGTGATGCTGTAAATAGTTTTATGTTGTAATGTTACTTTATTTAGTAGAGCTGGAAAGTTATAGAATCTTATGCTGTAAAGTATATAAGCGAATCGGTGTAGTTTTAGGGGGTTTTATCCCAGGAGTGTTTGAGGAGTTTTAGAGGAGTGTGTATTGAAGTGTGACAAATGTCGTGTGTAAAGTTTAGCGGAGGAGTGTTTATTCAAGTGTGTCAAAGGTCGCGTGTACATCTGGCGGAGGCTGTGTTTATACAAGTGTGACGGAGGGCCAAGTGTAATTTACAAGCCTAGCGTGTGCTTGTTGTGAAGTCTTGTGTGGAATTACTGCGTTCATCTGGAATAAATAACCTTGTTGTTGTTCCGACAACCCTGCGTTCTGTTTAGACTGCAAACTACCTGCCACTTTAAACAACGAACTTGCAACACCTATTTGGTTTACATGTACACGACCCGCTGCCTCATTACGATAAAGTTATAATGTAATGTAAATGTAAATGCAAATTTAATGTTAATTGCTAATCTACCATAACTTCAAACAAATTACACCATTTTTTTCCTTTATGGCATGTATGTATACCAAGAAAATACAACTGACTTGTGGTTTATTCCGTATGGGTTATTGACCAAGTGTGAGGTCAAGATGGCTGGATATTGGCCAAGTTCTTTTTTTGCGTGTTTATGGACCGAGACGAAGTCGAGGTCCATAAACTCGCAAAAAAAAGAACGAGGCCAATATCCAGCCATCTTGACCGAACAAACTTGGTCAATAAAGGATTTATTATATGGCTTTTGGTAAAATTTTGCTTTCGGGATGCAGCGGGTAGTCCCGAGCGGGCAAGATGGCTCCATCTTGCCCGCTCGGGTAGCCAATCACAGCGCGCGATTTGGTTCATCTTGCCCGCTCACGGAGCTAGCCATATGATAAATATTATTATTCAACAAATTGTAACACTATCCAAATATGGTCATGATGCTATCGATATCTGTCATCCGTAGGTAACAGATATCCGGCGATATACGTAGCTTCGTACGTGGGAAGAAAAAATGGAGTGAAAAAATGTCGACAGAAAGGTTTAAAAATGTTACGAGCTTGGAAATCAATTTTGTTATCAATTTGTTGAATAATAAACAATTATCCTGCTCAATCTCGCGGAATATCGTCTGATTGTAGCCGACTCGGCCTACGACCTCGTCGGCTAAGTATCAGACGATATTCCGCGCGATTTCGCAGGATAATTGTTAAGTATACCACTCGGAAGCATTATATAACTAGCACGATATGTTTATCTGTGACTGTGTATTCTTATGGTTCATGTACATACATTTTCGTAGGTCCTGTTGAAGAAAACAGGCGTCTTGCTTCGTTGAGGTATTGACATTACATCAATTTTTAACTTATAGTTATTGTCTACATTACAATATGTAAACAATTCAATCAGTGCTGAATTAAGGTAATCTCAGACATAAACTGTGGAATTTGGAAGGAGATGAAGAAGACTTTGCTTACTTAACTTAAAATGTCAGACATTTTACTGAGAAAGATTCGTGTAATAGGTAGGCTGATTTGAGTCCATCTTCATCTCTCATAGAACTACAAGGCAAAGAGAGAGCAAGAAATTAACTTCGGATACCAGCACTACAGCCACGTCAAGCGTTACAAACACTTTTTCAAGCAGAACTAACGATGTAGGCACCACAAATGCTACAAACACCGTAACGAACTCAATCAACACAACGCCGGTTTCAAATGCACTCAGCACAGCAAACACACAAGTTACAAATCACTCACAAAGCCCAAGCCTTAACAAAGAGGACACTCCTGCGGAAGTTCAAATGGATCTCAACGCAGTCAAAGAGGAGAAAGATGACGTGCCCGTGAAAAAGGCCCCGGCCACTCCGAAAGGCAAATACGATTTGAGGCCCTCGACGCTCGTCCCTCGGGATTATGGGACCCAGTTAGATGACCCTGGGGAAGATGGCGAGAGTGGAGATAAAAAGAAAGTGGAGGCGGTGATTGATTTAACAGAGGATGACGAAGAGGTTCCTAAGATCAGCAAACCTGAAAGCACGAAAACAACTCCGCCCACAGACGGTTCAGGTAATTATAAACTGTATTGTAGTGATCTTCCAGATATGATTGAGAATGTCATGTTAGTGATTTGCCGTGAACGCCTGAGCGGAAAATAAAAGCAGCTATTAAGTCATCTCCTGTTATCTCAAAATATTTGACATTTTATATCGCGGTTTTAGTCCAGATCTTGAGCGCTTGTCACAGACGATTGAAGGAATGGGCTTTCTTTCCTCAACTTTACGTACCATTGTTTTTTCTTCAAAGGGTTGAACACATTAAAAAAAATATCAGAAAATACTAAACCATACTTTATGCTGTTATGGCGGACAACTCCGAAAATTACTTTTGCCCTTATGTTGCGATGCGTTAGTCGAGAACTCAAATGTAAGCACAGGTTAGGAGTCATCTATTGTAGGCACCTTTGCTAGGTGCCAAGAAAAGCTGTTCACGTTCGTGGTAACTTTTATCATCGTCATCGTCATTATCATTATTAACATTTTTATTTATTATTATTATTTAAACATATTTGTTATTGTTTTCCCAAAAAGAGCACGTACGCTTGTCAAGGGGGATTACAATATTCACTCAAACACACGCACAAACTTCCCTCTTATAGCTGTAATTTTGCACTTGGAGTGAAAACTGCGAGTTTTATAGTGCATAATTCATTATCTGAACTTATGTTGTGGTTTATCTTTGTTTCTCAGGAATCTGTATTTACGTCAAGAAATCTTGCGAGCCTGGTCCATTTCTAAAGCAAGCCAAGATAGCTGGTATCCCCTCAGTCATTGGTCCGGCAGGTCCGAACATTGTCTTGAGACAACTTGTTGAACAAATTGTGTTAAGCGCTCACTCATCCAAGGAAGTTCTCAAGCTGCTCGCTTCTGAGACAGATAAGATGACAATCGCTTCTATCCTAAAGGTAAGTTTTAGTATTTCGCGTTGGCTTTTTTGAAGATACATAGTTCAGTGAACGAGTCACAACATTAAAGGATGTCGAGATTGTTTTACTACATAAACAAAGCGTGATGCCAAGATTTACAGTCACGTTCCAACTATCAGAACAAGCGAACATGAAAAGCGATACATTTTCTTTTCGGGCTCCACGCGCTCCGTCACGTATCGCGCATTTCCCACGCTAAACCTCTAGGAGATACGTCACACGTGTACAGTATTGCTTAGTAACACCATTGAGAGTGGAAGTGGTGTTGATTGATTTTTGATTTAATAACTTGTGGCTTTTCCTGTATTGTTGTGGCGTAACTGCGTTGTTTTCCTGTGTTTTCAATTTTCTCTTAGACTCTTAAAACCAAGCTCTCCTTATGCGAGAATCTCATCAGCTTGAATAAAGTGACGCTTTGTGTACACTGTGATGCCAAAAAAGGTAACATCCTTTCAGTCGAAAATTATGATGACCTAGAAATGAAAATGGAATAAGTACTAGAGATTGAGCTAAGAAATGTTTCATTTTTAACTCGTGATTGCGATAACTAGTTACGAGTTGTAGTGGTTGATCACAAATTTTGAGCTTGTTGGATTCCTGTTCTAAGTGCTGATTAGGTGTTCAATTCGTGGGCCAGAATGTACTCGGACAGAGCCTCTTGACACCCATGGGAATTGTTGTGAAAACCTAACGAAAGGCTAGGGGGGGGGTGGGGGTGGGTGGGGGTAGCCTTGGGCTTGACTAGCCTCGCTTTCAGGTAGGCTAGTAAAAGTAACATATTTTGCTACTAGCATTGCCTATTAACATCATTTTTTCCAAAGTAAGCTCAACATTATGCTCGTTTTTGAAAATTTTGCCTCTTTCTAAAAGTGTGCTTATCAAAAAAAAACACACAAGAAGTTGAGCGGTTTCTAGCCTATCAGGTGGCTCTTCTTCTCGCATGTATAAGTTGCTCGACGCCATTTTGTAGTCTGTGAATGCGGGAACTGGGACCGACACAGTCTCACTTCCGGTGTACCCAGTCGTCTAGACGAATGACGCAGTACTATGCTAACCTTCTCCTCAGTCTCCACAAGATATTTCAAAATTGAAAATAGACTGAACCATGGGCAGAACTTGAAAATAATCAATCTTACAGTCCAAGCAAGTCAGGACTCTGGTAATGTTCCCTTCAAAACATTTTTCAAATATGCTGATTATGCTATACTAGCAGTGTTAGTGTTACAAAAAGTGCAAAAATTATGCTCGGTTTTCCAAATTATGCCAAAAATGAGCTAGGACAATCTATAAGGGCCTACTTCCCGGGTGGGGAGTGACAATGTTGCAAGTCGCTAACGCTGCAGACATTGAGTAGCTTTAGATTGGTGGTTTTCTTTGGTTCGATTTCCG
>JAHPZR010051825.1:0-16658 GCA_019787425.1 Platygyra sinensis | reverse complement strand
GGAATTCATAGAATTAAAACAACTCAAACGAGCGAGTACGAACCCTGCCATAAATCCTTATAATAGCACCACGATTATAGTCACGATTGCTTTCTAGATCCACGTTTCCGACGATCGTTTCTTTTTCTACACTGAGAATTGGTCCATATTTATTTTAAATAGAAGATGTTTTTACTCAATTAAAAAAAAGAAAAAATTGATAGGTCACTGAACTCGTTTTCGAGAACATGACGATTTACCTCTATGGTGAGGTCCAACCGTAAACAAAAAGCCGCCATTTTTTAACTGCGCGCGAGACGATCTCGCCAGAAATTATACGCAGCACTGCCAGCACAAAACATCGTCTGTATTTTAGATTAAAGTAACGATTTCTTGAGATTTTGTAGTTGTTGAAGTCTTACTAAGAAATCAGTCACAACATACGTGTGGCTTTACAATCGATGACAAACTAAGCTAAGCTGATAAACCAGTCAAATATGTCATTGCCTTCTTCATAACTTTTTTTTTTTGAAAACGCGAAAATCTGGGTCGGTCGGACGACGGTAAACAGAGAAAAAAAGGGGATGGCCTCACGCAGTAAAAAAATAAATCGAAAACTATTCAATGGATAAAGTCAAGAAATTGTGATCCTATTGTAAATAAATAAAGAAGACACTTTTTCAAGTTTTAGGTCTGTGCGTTTTCCCAAACTGCAGATATTCGTCGAAATGTTTCGCCGAAATTTACAGAGCTCAGTATGGAAACGCCATATTGGTGCACATCAGATGTGCACCAATATGGCGGCCGGAAAATAGTGTAAACATCTGGAACTTACGTTGGCTATCAAGGCGACTGACTATCTGTACTTAACAAACAAGTATTTACATAAGCACTTTTCCTAATGCTCTAACTTCTGAAAAGGCTACAAATCATGAGATAGGTAAATATTTTTCGACAAATGCGGTCGTAGCTTTATGTCACGCACTGCCAAAACTCTGAAATTCAAAATGCTCTGGCTTCCAAATGAAGCACGCTATGGAGCTGTAAAACTGTAAACAGATATAAATATACCGTCTCTTATACCTAATTAGGGTAAAAACTTTAGTGGCTCTTTAGTTTTGGATTTTAGAAAGTGGTGACGTCACGAGAAAACGATCTATAGTCTTAATGGACAGCTTTGCCCAGTGAGTCTCTGTATTAAGGGCTCTTGTCTTTTAATTTTGGGTTTAATAATTTGTCCGCGGCCATCTTGATCAAACACATGATCTCCATGTAGATTACGGAATAATTATTTTGCAATGTTTTCAATATCTCTTTTGCAGTCAGTAGTGACTGTGCAGCCCGATTTCTCACTCAAAGGCGTGCTTCGTGCCAGCCTTGTAGTTTTGTTTCGCTAAATTGAAAAGGACTATTTGAAAGAACGTTTCACAAGGATCTCAAAATTGGAAAAAGTTTTGAAATGTCTATCCACTCAAAAGATATAACGTTTAGAAATTTGAATTTCCCCTTATTTTGTTACTGAAAACAGCAAAAAATCAAATTTCAAAACGTGATATCTTTTGATTGGATAGACATATTTCAAAACTTTTTTCGGTTTTGAGACCCTTGGGAAATGTTCCTTCAAATAGTAACATTACATGTCCCATATTAGCAAAGCCAAAACTTAGCGCCAAATTCGTGACGTCATTTTCCCGACAAAAATGCCATAAGATTTTAGAGAATGACGAGTTCTTTTTTGGTGCCTAGTTTCAGAATAACTGAATAAAAACTCACGAAGTTATTCACAGTGTCTGATTTGGCCTCCTCTGTGCCCACCGTGCCAAAAATTGCAAGATAACCAACATGATTCATCTCTAGATTACTTTATCCACGAGTTTGGCCATAGGTCTCTTTTGATTGTTAAAAAGCGAGGGAGGCCAGTTGCGAGTTCTCTAACAACCAACGTGAGGCATAATTCGTGTACCGCAACTGCAGTCGTATCTGTAAATCAGAAATTGGACTGTTTTGCCTCAGCAAGCGCTGCACCGAGCCAACAGAGCTATTAATGTGTCATTGCCTATCAATTGAATATACATAATCCGTGTTAATTTCTTTTTAGTCAACTGGATTAAAATGGAACCACGGCCAGAAAATTCACCAATTTGCTTTGGATCTCATGGGGATAAGCCTGGAATGTTTACAACCCCATCATCCGGTGACGTCATTACGTTTAAGTTAATTCATCTGAGCGGTTCGGTGAGCTGCCACGTCGCACATAGAACCAACTGGGGATGCACATTTCGAACCGAGTCTGATGGGAAAATGGGAACCTACATAGCAGATTCCGAGAACAACCGCCTTCTTCGCAACAACGCCGAGCTGTTTGGACAAACAGGATTATCCTGCGGCAAACAATTATACTACAGCCTTCCAGGGCATACTCCGGATTCGCCTGAACTGTTATTTGATAATTTCACCACTCCTTTGCCTGTGACAGCCGGGCAGCATTTTGGGGTTTGGTTTGTAGAGGATCTCTATAACTGCTATGACGAGGACAACGCTTCGGCAGAAACATGTGTTCACGTTTATGGCTTGTTCGTGTAGGCCCATCAATTAACAGTGCTGTCAATCAAACTCACCACTATAGTCTCCCAAGGCTGCAGTGTGAGGTTTTACACATATCTCTAGTGGATTTCAGCCGATTGCAGTCACATTTTTTAAGACTGGTAAATAATGACACCGTTGTCTAGTTCGTAAACCTCTAGCAATTGCAATTTACGAAATGTTTCCCAGTTATTCAGTTTATATAGTTATTATCAGTTAATATTAGTGACCTTTTTTCTATTTTCACGAGAAAAAAATCCTCAAATCACTGTTTCTCGGTTGCTCCCCGGACAACTTGTTTATGGACTGGATGAGCTGAATTCCATGCTTCTTGAACAAGTAAAAAGTTATCTTTCTTCACATGTCTGATGTTCTCTTTATACACACTGTTACGTGTACCATACTTTATACTTTGTAACTCAGTAAATGCAATTAGTTAATTTATACTTGCCTTCATTGGCCTTACTGTTACTATTAACTTTATTTTTACTCTGAGGGAGCCCTATATCTATAAGCCTTTTGCTTTCTTTTTGGGCTTCCTCGCCACTTTCATTTGCTTTTGTGTAACGGCCTTGTTTTATCGTTATTTGTATTTTGTGGTTAAAAAGAAATAAAGAAAATAAAGAAAATATTAGTAGGTTATCGTGTGATTGCTGAACACCACTTTTTAATACTTAGGAGCTAGTTATCCATTAACTATTGGGGCACGTGGCCTGAAAAAGCTATTTTTGAAGTCAAAGTGCGAAGTCCTTGAACGCAGAACGAGAGGGTTGACTTATGAAAAAGGTTAACCGTCATTATGCAGGAAGAAGCTCTTCCCCTTCTTTTAAGTTTTCGACAGGTTTTCTCTCCCTAGGCTAAGAATCACATTGAAAGCTTTTTAACAGGTGCCAGTTTGGGCCCAAACACAGATCTTCACGCGTATTCTTCACGTGTAGAAATATCTCGAGTTGGACAGACCGTGGAGTGGAGAATTTTGCCCATATCATTTTTCTCACTTCCTTTATATCCTTGCGCGTTTAGATATGTGCTAGTCGCGTTTCAAATCCCGGGATCTCTGAAATACCTATCATGTTCCAGTTTTAAACCTAGCTCGGATCTCCAGGCGTTTGTCTCACGCGTAGACATTTCCCGACTTAGACTGTTCGCCAAGTATTGAGAATCATACCAATATCATTTTTCCATTCTTCTTGCTCATCCTCGCACCTTTAGCGATGTCGCACAGTCGCGTTTTTGGTCTCGGGATCCTTGAGACGTGTAGGCGATAAAATTCCATTTTCTCAGAGTTTGTTTTCCCAGCCACGTTTAAGGTGTATTTAATCTTAATTGAAGCTAGGCTCTTTTTCTGCCCTTCTTTTAAATTTTCGGCTGTTCTCTGTCCAGGAATCCTTTAATGGACTTAATTAATGCTTTTTTCAATTACAATGGGATCAAAAGACGAAATTACACTATTTACAATTGGCTTAAGAAAAGAAATTTGCAGAAAAACTGTATCATACAGTAAAAACCTAAATATAAATTAATTGTACAAACAAAATGCCTTGTTGAATAAAAATGTGTTCAGTCTCTGTTTAAAATCACTTGTGATGCAAGTTGATCTGATACTTACGTGAAGATGGTTCCGAAGCCCTGGCGCTTCCGCCATGAAGGATCGATCCCCCATGCCAAAACTTTTGTGAAACGCTTTGGGGTGCTTAGAAGAATTCCCTTGTCATTTCGCCGTAAATCGTAACGGGATGGCGGTAAGACAGAAATTAAATCAATGAGATATTTAGGAGCTGAGCCCTGAGGTACTTTTATTGAGGTGATCAAAAGGATTTTAAACTCGATACGTAGGCGGAAAGGCAACGAGTAAAGTTGTTGAAGTAGCGGCGTAATATGACGTGTTTTGGTACGCAGAAGGTCAATCGCGCGGCGCGCACTGGCATTCATGGCACGTTGGAGTGTTTGCATATGATGGTCGGGAACTCCATAGAGAAGACTGTTGCAATATTCTAACCTACTGGTTATAAATGCATGAATCAGTTTCTCAGTACATTTACTACTAAGGTATTTTCGTATGTGTCGTTATGTGCGTTGCCATATCATTCCATGTGCGAGTCGAACCAGGAACCCAGATTTTTTGCCGAGAATACTGGGATTACATCCACGTCGCCAACCCTAATACTGTTGTCAGACACTTAAGGTAGCTGCTTGCTCGAGTCGATCATCAGAAACTCAGTCTTATCAGTTTAACATCAACTTATCATTAATCATGCATGTTTCAAGTATCGGGATCCTTAACAGTTAACAGGTGGCAGATTTATCCCACCCTCGGGTCTTCACGCTTTTGTTTCAGGCATGGAAAATCCTCCAATTAGACGGTGCGTGGGTAGCAGAATCTTACCAATATTATTTTGTTTTCCTCTTCTCAGTCATCCTCGTACTTTGAACGATGTGTCACAGTCATGTTTTCGGCCTCGGGATCTCAGGTTTAACAGTACCTGGATTGGAGATACCCGCCCATATCATTTCTCTCTTCCTCTGCACCCTAGCGCGTTCACAGAGCGATGTACCACAGTCGCGTTTCAGGTCTCAAGAACTCTGAAATTCTTAACGGGTGGCAGTTCCTCCCTCGGATCTCGACGCCTCTATTTCCCGCGTGGACATTCAGATAGCGCGTGGGTTGGAGATTCTCACTCACATAATTTTCCCTTCTTCTTGCTCATTGCCGCGCGTTTATCGATGTGCCACAGTCGCATTTTTTTTATCTCAGGGTCCTTAAGACGTGTGTGAGATAATATCCCGTTTTCTCAAAGGTTGCTCCCAGCCGGGTTGAAGGCGTATTTTACTTTCATTCACAAGGGAAGGTTCTTTTTCTGCCTTCTTTTTAATATTTGGTTGTTTCTATGTCCAGCTACGATTGCCAAGGAAATAGAGTATTTAACCAGCAGAATTAAATTGGCCAGTACCCATTTGTACACCTGGGCGAAGAGACACTGTGAGAGTAAAGTGTCTTGCCTAAGAGCAAAATACAATGTCCCCGGCCACTGGCCCGTTTCTCGAAAGTCCCGGAAACATTTCGGGCCCGCGAAGCCATTATAAGTTAATCGCTATTTAAAGACAGAGAGGTGTATTCTCTTGAAACTTCTTGAATGAAGAGAACCTCCGTTGATGGTTATTTTTATTCATCTTAATCATTGTAACTTTTTCTATCTATATATTTTCACTGTAACATCAGATATGCAATTTTATCGGATGCTTATAATAAAGACGTTATTATTATTATTATTATTATTATTATTATTATTATTATTATTATTATTATTATTATTATTATTATTATTATTATTATTATAACACAGCTATGAAGTCATAAGGTTTAGAATTTGCTACGGCTTTTCGCTTGCGAAATGTTTCGAGACCTTCGAGGAACGGGCTCCGAGGCTATAACCCAGACTCCTCGATTAGGAGACGAGCGCACTATCCATTGCCAGATTTCATACCGTGAGGGCCTGGGTATGAATCCGTCTATTATGGGATTAACAACACAAGACCCATATATTTAGAAAGAGCACACCGAGCCTTACAGAATCATCCAGTTTCGTGTTTATTGGGCCAATATTGAACAAGGAACAGACGTTCAAAAACCTTCAAAATTTACTAACAAATGTATGGATTGCCGGACACTTGTCCGGAAATCCATATACATTAGACCTTTCCCGCATTCCAACAAACAATGGCACCGAGTCGAGGTTGGGGTGGACAAAAATACAGTAAATGTATGAAAATGTCCACCCGAACCTCGCTCTGGTGCTATTGTTCGTACGCACTGAAGTGTAATGCGGGAAAGGTCTTTTCTTTGTAAATTTTGAAGTTTTTGTCAAACAGAATTTTCTTTTCCCATGCATCGCCTCCAAATTTAAAGGAGAAAGCCATGGCAGTGAGGTTGACATTAAAGATATAGTTGTCATTTATTGGACAATTTTCAACAACAGCAGAATTGTTTGTTTGCCTTCAACATATGGTGATGCTCCATTTCGCCTAATTCGAGCAGGTTCAAAAATTAATTAAAAAAATTTGAATGACAATTAACTGACTAAAGTTTAGCCTGCGGGTTGGTTTCATAATTGAAAAGGTGCATGCTATCAGCCATGAAATCAGGACACGCGTAATAATCTGGAGTGGTTTTCTGCAAATTCAGTGTTAGTGTCGCGATTCTTAGGTCCTGAAAGCGGGATTAAGGTAAGGAAAGTCTTGACTCCTGCGAATTTTTAGAAGAAGCAATTCTCTGTCAACACTATTCGACGTGAGAGGCAAGCGTAATCAAAATGATTTATTAATCGTTCATCATAAGGAATAACTAAAAATTGGTCTTGTTCCAGCAGAACTTATTCGACATGGCCATCAGATATTAGTTCGCGCACAAAACTCAGATCGAATTCGATCAATGCGACCTTTTGTGCACGAAAAATTTCTAACTATGTACACAAAGTCTGGCCTCATTACTGCGTCAAAAAAAAAAAACTGCTTTCAAAACGTCATAACGTTTGTCAAGAGAAAATTCGTTCGTAAATTTATCGCTGACAGTTTTTTTTTTCCGAAAAAAATGGGACTATTCTCTCAATTGTTTAAATAAGATATCATCATTATGATTTATTTGCCGCACCATAGATATTTCTCCATTTTTTGAATTTAGACCTTGCACGTTACAAATTTTCAACCAGCCAATTATCTCCAGGGTTCATGGAAAGAAAATGGAAGTAAAAAATCTTTCTCATAAGCCAACTCGTCATCATTATTACTCTAGATAAAATACTTTCTACAAAATTTGTTTTGACTATCTGATAATCGATTTTATTTGCTTTTTACACACACGTAGAAAACAGCGGTTTAATTAAATTTACAAAGCTAATTTTTCAAGCAACCTTTCTGACGCTTGTATCTAACTAAATGCGTTTAATTTTTTATTTTTAATTTAACCTGCAAGTCATGGCAAAGCAATAGCTTTTTTAATTATCTTTGTGCTTTCTTCGTTCTCTGTCTTAATAATTCAAAGTCTTATTGCAACGGATTAAAATACTTGAAAGAGAAACTTTAATAAAAAGCTTTCAATTTCCATTGTTAGCAAATAAGAAACTGCTTCCATGCCCACAACTTCGGACTTCGTCGTCACAGCTCCTGTGAAAACAATACAAGCAAAGCAGCCAATTGCGACTTCGCTTCATTCCTAGCGAAGAGAAAAATTAGACATAAAATGACAGCCTTCACGAGTT
Source organism: Platygyra sinensis (assembly GCA_019787425.1). Classification (NCBI taxonomy): domain Eukaryota; kingdom Metazoa; phylum Cnidaria; class Anthozoa; order Scleractinia; family Merulinidae; genus Platygyra; species Platygyra sinensis. The sequence goes on along the minus strand of JAHPZR010051825.1, from coordinate 8,841 downwards.
GTATTTTTTTACTCGATCAATACGATCAGCAAAATTCAGTCTAACTGATTTGTGTAGGCAGGGATAGTGCAATGGTGAGAGCGCTCGCCTCCCACCAATGTGGTCTGGGTTCGATTCCAGCCCGGTGCCACATGTGGAGTGAGATTGATGTTGATTCTCCCTTGCTCAGAGGGTTTTCCCTGGGTTTTCCGGTTTTCCTCTCTCCTCTCTAAATATTCTTAATTAATTAATTAATTTTATTTAATTTTGGGCTTTAACATCTTTATACTCAGCTATGTCTTGAACGAAGCTTGCTAACTTAAGTTTTTACTTCACGCTACAGTCACGCGCAGCATGGACTTGCTATTTTTGCACTGGTACAGGATAACTCTCCTTGTTCTTTTCCACGTGTCGTACTCGCAGCCATCTTGCCGCGGGAACCGCTTTCTTCCCGGTGGGTTTTACTTTGCAACAGGAAGAAACATGGTATATCGCCACAGACTATCTGGCTATGTTTTTGAAACGTTAACAATTTCAATGCCGGTAGAGTGTTTTAGAAAATGCCAAGCTGACTGTCGGTGCATCTCATTTAACTACTTAACAACCACCAGCCAGGACAACTGTGAGCTGAATGAAGAGAACAAATATACGAAACCCAGTGCCTTGGAACCTCGAGAAGGAGGTCAATATTACGATCTGATTATCGATTACAACGAGGTGGTAAGTGAAACGAAAATTTGTTTTTAGAGGTAACATTAGGTGCACACGGAGAGGAAAGGAAGGGAAAAGACTTATTTTGGCTCTAAATTTGAGAGGGTTATGCGTTAAATTTTTAAAGTGCCCATATCGTCAACACTTTTTTGTTTCCCCATCTGATCCTATATTCCATGCAATGAACTTTGGCGAAAAAAATTTTAATTTGGATAAAAGCGATCTTTTTATGAAGTTTTAAAACCTGAAAATCCTATTTTATTGCGGTCTACCCGTTCCGCTGATCACATCATCGACGTGCTCAGATTTGTGACGTAAATTAAGGAACACGTGACATCAGGCTTGACTTATCTCGCTTGTTTTACCTCTGTAAATTTAGCTAAGGCAGTCTATGCAAAATGCTCCTTTCCAGCATTTTGTATGAACTACTAAGTTAATTTACAGAGGTAAAACGAGCGAGTAAAGTCAAGCCTAAAGTCACGTGTTCCTTAATCTACGTCACAACTCATTCCAAACCAGGGGAAGACTGGTGCGAATGGTGGACCAAAATGGCGACAAATTTGAACGTTTTTAAAACTTCTAAAAAAGATTGCATTTTATCCAAATCGCATTTTTATTTCGCAGAAGTTCATTGTATGATAATAGAATCAGATAAGAAAATAAAAAATTTGATGCTATGGGCACTTTAAGGGAAAATCGTGAACGAAAATCTTTTGTTAGATTTACAGTTGGTTATGAAATTATTGTCTTATTCTTAGAAGGCGAGAGAGCGTGCAATAGTATTGCTCATTACAAAGTAAACGTTCTCGTTAGTCCTGTTGGAAACATTTCCTTTCCAAAACAGCAAAGTTATTATGAGTAAACAAATTCTTGGCTACATAATGAGATGGGAGATCGAAAGTTGAAATTTAGTTCGCCTCAGTAGAATGACCTAAATTTTCTCATGAAATTAACAGAGGGGAAGCCAGCTAACAACATGTTACAACGGCTGCTGTCACTCACAGCCTTGTGTCAATGGGGGAACATGCAGTGAGGCTTGTGACGTCAAAGGAAAACGGATGCAGTGCGCATGTATACCAGGCTATACTGGATTTCGTTGTGAAACAGGTAGGATGAAGTGTATCGCTAACCACAAAATTAAAAAGACACACTAGTTTTCCCACTTTGAAAAAAGTTCACCCCAACCCGAAATCAAAGTTCATCTGGAAATCCGCTTCAATTTTTGCAGTTTTTTGCTTGATTTTCAGTCGTTTATTCTCAAACTCATTAATAATTCATCAAGTTAAAACAAAGAAAATCACAACCGTGAAGGAGGTTTGGATACCCGATCTTAATTAGCATGGATTTTGACGATTTTACTTCTCCGTTTACTCCTTAGTTTTTGTTTCGATTGAGAAGATATATCAAACACTCGAGACAGTGTTTCATCGGCTATCCAAACACCTCGAATTTCGTCAAAAATACTCCGCTGCGCGTCGTATTTTCAACTCTCTTCTCGAGCGGTGTTTGGATATCCCGATGAAACAATGTCTCTCGTGTTTGATATATTACCTGAAAAACCTGTTTTGAGTGTCCTTTTGCTTATCCTATGATATTATTTTTATCATATCTGGTTAAGAACAGTATTTGTTGCTTGTCTGTAATATGCAAATTAGCTATGAAATGTGCATGTGCGTCTTTAATAGGCTAGTTTCGAATTGTGCAGAAACAAAAGAACAGAGTCGAGGTTCAGGGGAATAATTTGCATTTTCCTTTGTTATGAACAATACAAAATGCTAATTATTCCCCTGAACATCGACTCTGTTCTTTTGTTTCTGCACAATTCGAAACTAGCCTATTATAACCTGTCTCGTCAAGACAGGATCAAGGGAAACACAATATTGAGTTATTTTAGGAAATGGTGCCCAGTTCACCAGCAGTTAATGGTAACCACGTGTGTTGTGTCGATTGTTTCGTGGATGATGAAAATAAGGCATGTATCGTGGACTAGCCCTCGCACTCTATCTTTTTTTGAACCAAGGTAGCATAACTGAATGAATATGAACATGCGATATAATTTTCCCAAACAAGTGAAATTCTCAATCACCAAGCTAGGGATTTCATTTTATTAGCAACAGGTTTAACTCCGTTTCAGAGGTTTCTTTTAAAAAAAATTGGAATCTGAGTTGCCTGTCAACCGGTATGCCAGAGTTTCTTATAAAAATTTTGAAAACACAAATATCATTAAAAGGATCACCGGGCTCGTTTGTGATTCAAACACCCAGGCAAAAATCAAGAGATTTTGAAAGGTTACAAACGTTGCTATGGTAACTTGCAGCTTAAGAAAAATCATCACTGATTTACCATTATGACGTCAATCAGTGTCGATTGGTCAAAAACACAAGTGTTGTAATATATGAGCCACTTTAATCCTTCTTTTTTTTTACTTTTAGATATTGACGAATGTGCTAGTCAACCCTGCGTCCACGGAACCTGTAATAACCTGGTAAACCAGTACAATTGTACTTGTGAACCCGGTTACACTGGATCGAATTGCGATATAGGTAACTATATTACTTCTTATACCTCGTAGAAGTATTATTCTCCATCTTCAGTTAAGGATTGCACTTTTCAGGAGGGGATAAGGGTAAGGATGTCATCACCCATATAGAACCTTATTACCAACATAATCTATCTCAAGACATTTTAGATGTGATGTACAGTTTCCTCGGGACGTTTCGTGGACGATGCGTGGAAAGCTGGGTAGCACACATTAGTCACGCGAGTAGAACTCGTGTCACTGGATCGTCTATATTTCTCGACCCCACTAGGATTTTTCCAGAGGCTGGAATGATCTAAAATGGACTAAAGAGGGAGATAATCGATTTAACGTCATAAGCATGGGTATCGACTATCTTAGTTTTATTCATTTTCGCTGGAACTTAATTTTGCAAAAATGTTTCGGGCATATTTTGCAAGATTTAACTTTTGCAATTTGCTGCCCCACTCCCCCCTTCAAAACCAGAAACAAAATTTCGTGAAAATTGCAAAACACTGATCTTCATTAAATTAGTTTTGTAACTTCATTGCATCATTCTGAGAAGCGACTTCTCTACAAATTCAGCTGTATTTAAAAAACGTGAAAAATGAAAGCGTTAACCAAAATTGTAAACAAACAGCGGGTGATAAACATAAGCTTTACTTTACTAAGAAAGCCTTGGATCAATATCAGTATCTGGACAACTGCGCACCTACCCTCCCCTCACCCAACATGTTATAATAAGTTAATATGTTAGTGTTAGTGTTGGGTTAGGGGAGGGGTAGGTGCGCAGTTGCCCAGATACTGATATTGATCCAAAGCCGTTTCATTGTCCCTTTACAGACGGTTTCTGTTTTGAAACGTCTTATAAAGGTCTATTTAGATGTTTTTCTGTGTAGGTTCCAGACCACCATTGTTACAAATAAATAGCTTTCCAAACATTTGTAACGGTTATGCTTTTGAAAATGTATGTTGACTAGCGTACGAACGTCAAGGTCATAAAATGCAAGTTTTTAATATGTTTATCACCGTGTTTGTTTATATTTTTAATCAAGCTACGATGGCGAATGACCAAGAGTTCATATGAAGCTTTTACTAAGTTGGAACCAGGGGCCCGTGTCTCGAAAGACCCGGTAACTTAACGGGCCCGAAATCATATTTGAAATCAAAATCTCAAGGAAAAAAGGGTGTGTGCTGACCTCTAATAAGTTCATTTTGTTTATTTGGCTGATAACTTTCCTTCACAAAGTGTCAAAACTTTTGAAACTCCCTTCTGGAATGGAAAACAAAACAACTTAACGGGCCCGGTAATTACCGGGAGCTTCGAGAAACGGGCCCCAGGTTGAGTAACTATGTGTTTCTAAGCTTTACCATATCTGGTAAAAAGTGATATAGTCTGGAGGTTCTTTAAGGAACATTCTTAGTTTGCTTGTTGTGTTTCCTTTTAGTAAATTGGATAAAAATGAACACGTCACCCGTTTGTTTTGGCTCCCAGGGAAAAACATACGGAATTTTACGGTACCGGAAAACTGGTCACCTGATCACCGTCAAACTGGTCTACCTGTCTGGGTATGTAAACTGCCGAGTAAGCGATTCACAGTATCGATCGAAATGGGGCTGTTCATTTCTTTCACCTCCAAACAACCTGGCAGTTTTTATCACTGACTCCTACAGCAGAGGATTTTGCCAACAGATAAGGCTTCGTTTAAAGTAGGTCTTGGGTGCCATGCTACTGCAATGTACGGGATTGCTGGAATTACCTCGGAGTCACCTGTATTGGGATTTCATAACTTTTCTGTTCCTTTGGCCGTGAGTGTCGGTAAGGAGTTGCAAATATGGTACACTGAAGATTTGTATGACTGCTTTGCGGGGGATAATGACGGGCAAACATGTACTGATGTGTTTGCATTGTATGCGTGACAGATCAAGCTATAAAAGAACACGTGGAGGGAGATGCAGTGTCGTGTCAATAAAACCGTAATTGTCAATATGGCCAGCGTTTGTTTTTACCAGAGACGACGTTTACCGTATTCAGTTATTGTGTTTTAATACACCATTATGACAAATTCGGACATATTTATCATAATATGTATTAGCTGTTCCAAGCTGCCCCCCTACTCCCCTCTCACCATACTGTTTATAGTTAAGGCCCATCTATCAGTAAACAAAAAATACTATTCCGGTTATAAGTTCCCCCGGATAAAAGCCCTGTTCCACCTTGCATTCGTTCTGTAATATTGTCACTCTCACAGTACAGAACAATGTATTTCTCACAATCCTATTAAATACAACAGTAATTAAAACCATCATCGGGGCATGTCTCGAACAGGCTTCAACTTTATCCAGAAACAAAGGTCTTTATTACTTCCGGTATTTGCCATTACGAGAAAGCTCCATACAATGCATGATGACCTCTGCATGTGCCTAAACGCTTTTTCTATACCGTTTACAAGTCCCCCCCAAAAAAACACGCATGGCTTATAATCAGCTTGCGTGGCAGGCGTCCGACGGGGAGGAAAAGGGAAAGACGAGCGTATGAAGAGCGACAAGATCGGACGCGGGAGGATCGCGGTAGCTAGGCTTACAAGTCCAGCCAAAACATTTATTTGTTTAGATTTGCCCACGTACATTTAGCGACTCCGAAGCAGCCAAGTTTTTAACCCGCTAACCCGATATTTGTGACCTCTAAAACAACTGCGCTGAGCCCTCACTCACAAAGTGGCCAGCTTTCAGTTGGCTTGATAGTTCAGTTGACAGAGCAACTGCATCAGTATCGCACATGTCATGGGTTCGAATCCCGTCAGTTAGGCCCGAAATTTGTTCAGGATTTAAGTTCACAACTGCTTAAGCTGTGTGCATAACTGTGGTTATGAATTATATCTTCATATCATTCCCCGAAGATCACATATATGAACTCTCATATATTCGCTCGTAAGGATGTAAATATATAGTGCTTTTGTGAGATTGTACGCTGTAACAAAACGTCAAATTGTTTATGGTGGCACCCATTCCTCTACTTTAGAATTAACTTTAACGTTAATCACAAAATACTGACACCAGAGTTAAAAAATAGCTTAAAAAATATTTATCTTCACATACAACAATGCCAAGTGCAAAAAGTGTCTAATTCTTTAAGGGAGTTCTCTTCCCCTCTCCGGCCTGCAAGAAAGTAACAGCGTCCTCGATTGTCTATGTGTACATTAACGGAGAAAAGACATAGGTTAAACTTTGGCGTTCCTTTATTACAGTTGTTCTTTTATTTGAATATTGCGTGACAAAGAGCGTTCATTGTAGAGCAAACCAAGAAGTCCCTGCCCGTATTGTTGGCTTCAGCTCATGGTTTTCTTATTTGAACTGGTAGTCAGTATATCGTATGTCATGGAAGTAAATTGCCAATTATATCATAGGTAACCCAGGCTCACTGTGTGTGACACGTGACATAACATGGGTAAATATAAAGAACATGTGAGGCGAAGTGTAGGTCTGAAAAATTGCTAGAAGATGGAATAAAAATCGATGAGACTTACCTTGTGACGAGTTCTTGTTGTTCTTAAAACGTCCACGAAGTTTTTGGGGAAAATAGTCTTTTTCGCTTTTTTGAACTGAAGGTGAAGAAGACTATTTCCCCGTAAAACTTCATTATGTGAAGGAAAGAACAGTGGTGGCATAAAACGCCCAAAACAACGAAAATAACGAAAAGCAAACGGACACACTGTGACGATACCGCGCCACAAGGGTGGGCCCTCTCTAACGAATAAAAACACTACGCATAAGCAAACCCGAGAAAACACGCAACAACCAAACATAAGTCTACAAATATTTAATTACAACAACTACACAATAAAATTACAAGATTATCCTTAATTAATTTACACGAATAGAAAATAAAATACTATAGTGTGCTAATTTAATTTACAAGAATATACTTTAAAAAAACAACAAACGTTTCATGAGTTCAGTTCATTACACCTTTGCGTCCTTGTCCTTGTCCTTGTCCCGACAACGTACACCACACACAACCAACCACTTCCAACTTAACTCACCATGTCATAACTTCAGTCAGTCCGTAATTCTTGAACTTTAGTTCTCCGGCATACTCCGGTCAGCTTTCTTGAACCGCACTTCTCAATCGTCCTTCGACCGCCTTTACGTTGCACGCTCGTCCCCCCGGCAAATGACTCTTTGTCGTGAATTTAGGGGTCGTTTTACTGACGCTTCTCAGTAATGAACAATGTGCTTGCAGTCGCCTTCCTCGCACTTGCTAACGTCGCTCGCTAACCTTCTTCTTCTTCTACCCAAGACAACCAAACTCAACCTTTTTTTTCGTATAAACCCAAAATTCTAAATATATGCAGACGCAAGGTGTAAAAATTAAAAAGGAAAGAAAACTATTGGATAACGATTGATTATGTGACAGATTACGCAACAAAAGAATACAGGTTACGTAATGATGAGTGCTATGAATAAATACACACATATATATATATATATATTTTTTTTTTTTGGAAAACTAATGAATATATATTCCTACATAACATACTTTCATGACACCTCCCCCCTTAAATAGCTACTTTTGGGGAAAGTGAAAATACAAAAATAGTACTTTAAAGTAAAACTACAGTAGTATAAGGTATTTATGCCCTGCTAAGGGCATCTACGTTACAATTTTGTTTACCACTCTTAATGTAGGAATATATATTCATTAGTTTTCCAAAAAAAAAAATATATATATATATATGTGTATTTATTCATAGCACTCATCATTACGTAACCTGTATTCTTTTGTTGCGTAATCTGTCACATAATCAATCGTTATCCAATAGTTTTCTTTCCTTTTTAATTTTTACACCTTGCGTCTGCATATATTTAGAATTTTGGGTTTATACGAAAAAAAAGGTTGAGTTTGGTTGTCTTGGGTAGAAGAAGAAGAAGGTTAGCGAGCGACGTTAGCAAGTGCGAGGAAGGCGACTGCAAGCACATTGTTCATTACTGAGAAGCGTCAGTAAAACGACCCCTAAATTCACGACAAAGAGTCATTTGCCGGGGGGACGAGCGTGCAACGTAAAGGCGGTCGAAGGACGATTGAGAAGTGCGGTTCAAGAAAGCTGACCGGAGTATGCCGGAGAACTAAAGTTCAAGAATTACGGACTGACTGAAGTTATGACATGGTGAGTTAAGTTGGAAGTGGTTGGTTGTGTGTGGTGTACGTTGTCGGGACAAGGACAAGGACAAGGACGCAAAGGTGTAATGAACTGAACTCATGAAACGTTTGTTGTTTTTTTTAAAGTATATTCTTGTAAATTAAATTAGCACACTATAGTATTTTATTTTCTATTCGTGTAAATTAATTAAGGATAATCTTGTAATTTTATTGTGTAGTTGTTGTAATTAAATATTTGTAGACTTATGTTTGGTTGTTGCGTGTTTTCTCGGGTTTGCTTATGCGTAGTGTTTTTATTCGTTAGAGAGGGCCCACCCTTGTGGCGCGGTATCGTCACAGTGTGTCCGTTTGCTTTTCGTTATTTTCGTTGTTTTGGGGGTTTTATGCCACCACTGTTCTTTCCTTCACATAATGAAGTTTTTCGGGGAAATAGTCTTCTTCACCTTCAGTTCAAAAAAGCGAAAAAGACTAT
>JAHPZR010051824.1:0-2500 GCA_019787425.1 Platygyra sinensis | reverse complement strand
CTGCAATGACATTCGAGTAAATTTAAAGTGTTCAAAAGCCCTCAACAGAACCGACATGAAAAAGATCTCCGCAGGGCATATGGTGCTGCATCACTGGAAGTCTCGGTACAGATCTAAAACTTATAATTTTGCTACGCGTGAAACGGTCACTCGCCGAAGTTTTTTGCCGAAAAAACGTATGATTACGGAGCATTCTGTAACGTCCCCGCTTCCGTACTCAATGTCTTCTTGTCAAAAATTTACGTAGCTGGGAAGAAAAACGTTTGTAGCTTGGCAATCCAGACACGTAGATGCCTCTAAAGACCGTGGCATTTTTTTAATTATAAAAAATTCCTATTTTCCCATTATTCGCTTTTCAAGTTGCTATTGGACAGTTTGTTATCGGACAGTTTGTTGTCAGAGCCAATCACATTCAAGTTGTAGTTTAATTTTAGAGCGACAATGAACAATTTACGCATCGTTTGTCATTCTTCTAATCTCGCAAATTTTCCGTTTCTTTCATTTTTGGTTATTCTCCTTTTCTCGGAAAATGGCATTTCTAACGATTGAGCCCGCGAATTAGGCAGAAATGGATATTTTGATGGCACGTGATACGACAAGGTCTGGGTCCTGGGCCCAAGCATCATGGGTACTACCCATGATGCTTGGGCCTAGTGAATGATGCAGTTGTATATAAGAGGTAGTGCACGTGCTTTCCATCTAGGCCTTCAGAACCAGCCATTAATCTTTGGCTGATGCCAAGTTTCTTTTTTAGTTTTAAAATTTATTTTGTTTGAATTGTAAAGCCTCGAAGCATGGGCTGCTAACTACTTAGAGTTTGGGCCATTGTTCCTACTCAGATTTCCTGTCGTATTTTTTCCCCAAAAGGTTTTTTTGGGCAGATGTTTTCTGGCCCCCGTATAACGGTACTAGTATCTTTATAAGCGGTTGCCCAGCTCTGTCAATACCGTTTTGTTGGAGTTGAGATGCCAGTGACTTATACCCGATATTTAATGTGTAAGGTATTGTTTTGTATGAGGATTGCGTATGGTGCATGACATACGAATGTATGCATGAACGTGTACTCGGGGGTTTGTACGCCTCGGGTTGGTTCTCGGAAGGCATCCCAAAATAAACTTAGTTGGTTTACACTACTGTGTTATTTGTTGTGAAGTAGAGACAAATTTTGTAATTTTTATGATTCATTGGTAATAAGACTTCGTGTCGTCCAATTTAGTCAGTTATTACACTCGTGATAAACAAATCGGACCCCCGCTGGGCGATGGTCCGATCTTGTTATCACTCGTATGATTACAGACCGAATTAGACTCCACTCAATCGTACTCCCATTACTGGATCACGCGAAACAAGAAACGTCTTAAATTGGGGAAGTTGAAATATAACCTTACCGATAGAAAAGTTCGTTGACAATTCTATTTAGATAGTGTGTGAAGCCTGGGAGCCGACTGACTCATAGCTGCGGGACCTTATCCTGGTTTGTGTAGCATGAACCGGCTAAGAGTTTTTCCCCTCCCCCCCCCCCCCCCCTGGAAAGGAGGCTAGCCTGTTCCCCCGGTAGGAATACTGCATTCTTCCAAAGTGTTAACTGTATTATCAGAGACCAAAACTATCATACATAACGACAATATACGAACAGGATTATTTAATGTCACGGATTGAATTGGAGATCGTTCCAAAATACCGGCGAATTCTAGTTGTGCAAACTCTAAACGTATATAGCTGTCTTGAATTTTCCCAACCCTCCTCGTGAGGCTATGTAAAAAGAGAAAAGTACTCTATTTCTTAAATATATAAATTTATTATAAATATTATAAAGCTAAACTAATTATTGTCAAGCGTATGAAGTTTAGTTTGTGATCTTTCAAGCAAGGTTTCCCTTAATTCTATTTGTAGTTTGGTTTGTTTCAATAATAAATTAAGGCTGTTTGTTCCACGCCTATACTTTGACCTTCAAAACGATTTTAAGTTAAGTATCACTGAAGGGTGCTTTCTTCTGAGATGAACCGCATCAGAATCAATGACCCAGTATTTCTGTGATATAAGTTTTGATAAATGCAGTGGCGCAGCTAATTGCATTAAAAAGGAAATTATAACGAAAACTAAAGATTGTAGAAATTAAATAGTCGGTAAAATTCTTTTCAGCTTTCGTTAGCCGGTGCTGGGGTACCCTCTCCAGGCTTAGGGCCTGTTTTACATGGAGGGAGGGTGCCCCGGCTGACCGAGCTACCCTGGGAGGGCTAACTTATACGTTTCTTTAGAAAAGGCATTGAAGCGTTTACATGCATGCTTGACAGGGTAGCCCGCCTACCCGGGGCACCCTGTCTATTTGCCCGGGGCACCCGGCTAGGCGGATAGCTTTTTACCATGTAAACGGTTCTTGCCGGGGTATCCCAGCTTGCCGAGATGAGATAGCCCACGAAGACACGGCGGCACGAGGTGATCTTTTTCCGTAGTTACCATTTGCCAGTGTTTTATCTGCCAACAGAATGACAATCAATTT
>JAHPZR010051823.1:12500-21490 GCA_019787425.1 Platygyra sinensis | reverse complement strand
CGTACACTTACTATGCTCATGGCAGCAGATGATTTAGGGGGAGTTGGGTGGGGGAACCGCCGGCGGAGTACGCCAAACATGGAACTGAAAGCTGAAGCTGAAATCAGCTCTACCAATTCTTCTCCGCAACAGCATTCGTAAATCAACATTCCATTCTCTCCAGCTCGCTCCCAACTGCATCAAAAGTTCTGGGGTACGTGGCGGCATCTGCGGTTTAAAAAAAGGTGAACAGATGAGCAGTGTGAAGAAGAGCTTCAAGAGATCGGGTGTTTCTCAGAAAGGCCGTGACATCATCAGCAAACATTTCTAATTTAATTAATAATAATAATAATAATAATAATAATAATAATAATAATAATAATAGTAACGGTTTAATATCAGTACATTCATGGTATGGCTCTAATTTTTTCCTTGCCTACTAGAATTCCTTGAATGTTTTTATTTTCACGCACGGTGATGGCAAAAGCAAGGGTTTCTAAACAGATAATAAACAATTAAGTACAATGACCCTGTCTATTAACACCTGTACGTATTTTAAAATGGCCTGTCGCAAACCATTATTCATAACAGAACTTGTTATATTTTGATAAAAGGTCCTAATCCAACGCATAAAAGTAGGACCAAAGTTAAAGGCGATAACGCTTCTAACATTAAATTCCTATCTGACATTAAAGCCCATTTGGCATACAAATTCCTAAAATAGCCCAAATTCCTATTTAACATTAAAGCCCATTTGGGACGAATAAAGTATGTATGTATGTATGTATTAACCGAGTCAAAAGCTTTTTGAAATCAGCTACTTAAGGCTTGTTGCCATGTCACTGGACCAATAGTTCAACAATCAATTAGGATAAGGCTTTAAGTTTATTTATTAGAACAGTTAGATTTCAGTCCTTAGAATATAATTGCTTTCTCTAAAACGTTTGTACTTATTCATTTCGTTATTAGGCTTATACTGGGTGCGAGTTAAAATTGCACGCGAAAAAGTGAATAATTTCTTTGTAATAATAATACTGGCGACTTCCATGTTCATTGCTTGAGCTCGACTGCTTACAATTATTCAAAGCCGCTGAGCCGGAGAAAAATGTTTAGGGATAAAGATTTCACAACTTACAATACTTAAATGAACATGAATATAAAATTCTTGCTAAGAAATGATTAAATGTGTAGGGATTTTCTGCGTAGCCCAATACTTCGAAACTCTTGTTTAGAATGCCGAGATTTCGAGCCTCGGCTGATGTTTTCCCTTACGCATCATTTTCTGTAGCCATTCTATACCCTTGACAATCTATTTTTTCATGTCAGTGTTCTCAACAGTACTCTAAACACGTGAACACAGAGTGTAAATGTATGATCACCACAATAACAAATAAGGGGAGGGTGACGTGATGTTCTTCTCGCAATTCGGTAGACAGGAAATTATTACGGTTACTTCAGTTTTTATCCACAATTCAAGATATTCCTTATCGAAATAGCATATAGAATACATTTATCTGTCGTTTAGGAAAGAGATCTTCGATTTTTGCCTGAATTGCTAGCGGAATGCCTCCCTGTCCGATTCAATTCTGGTCCGCACGCACGCCCACAAAACAAGCTGTCAGTACGAGGTTAATTTGAAGGCTGGTTTCAGTAGAGCACATAAAGCACACACATAAGAAGAACGAACCCATTTTTTCAAGACAACTCCTTACCTTTCCAAGTGGAGACTGATGAAAGAAAGTTTACTTTTCCCTATCGAGCGAAGACTTCGGTTTCAGTACGTGCCGAGAGATTTCAGTACGTAAGCAGGTGCGATGGAAAAACAAGCAGTCCACCACTTCATGAAGCCATGATTGATGAATGATGATTAATTATGCATGCGTTAGAATGCCGAGATTTCGAGACTGGGCTGATATTTTCCCATACGCATCATTTTCTGTAGCCATTCTATACCCTTGACAATCTATTTTTTCATGTCAGTGTTTTCAACGGTACTCTAAACACAGGAACACAGAGTGTAAATGTGTGATTCAACACAGTAACAAACAAGGGGATTCAATTCTGGTCTGCACGCCCACAAAACAAGCAATCAGTACGAGGTGAATTTGAAGGCTGGTTTCAGTAGAGCACATAAAGCACACGAAAAACGTAGTTTACAAAGGGAAAACAATCCGCCCAAGCTAAAGAGGACTATTACTGTGTTGTTTTAGGCTGAATTTTAATATTAACTTTAAGTTTTCCTATGCCAACACGTCGTTCAGTAGCAGGTGTGATTCGCGAGCTTTTGAAGACAAATAGACTGTTTTCGCCGCGTAGTTATATAACCATGCAGGGTCATCAAGAGCAATTTTGAGATGACAGTAATCATTGCTGAGAAAGCCGGCTTTGTTTTCAGAAGTCCGATATCAACGAATTACGATAATCACGAGTAGAAAAATGTCTTTTCGGCTGTTTCCAAAGCTGTGATGATTTTTAAGAAGGTTACGACATTTTTTAATTTTAAAGACATGTTTCCATGTTACGAACATCATCTAGGCATTTATAATCAATTTCGATCCCGCCTGCTTCACGCAAGTGTTATCCTTTCATGGGAAAGGATAATCTTTCAATTACTTTGTTGATTCTCGGCAAATTTCTTACAACATATAATCCTTCGACTTTTTATTATTGATTCTAAATGGGGTGCTTTCAGTCCACCTTTATACAAGTCGCATATTAAGAGATGAGCGTTTGACTTTGTCTTTCCCTTTCCAAATAAACTTTAAAAGTAATTTGTTGACCTCTATCACGGTATCTTTTGGCACCCAAATTAAACCGGCTCGATACATAAATATTAGTATTCCAAACGTCTCAGAATCCTTCCTAAAATAGTTAAATCTTTCCTCTTCCACATTTGTAACTTCTCTTTGATCGATCTAAGAATCTCATCGAAATTTAACTTTTTCCTTTGACTGTCATTATATGTAAAATACACACCTAGAATTTTGATACGAGTCCTTCATGCGTATGCCTTTTTTGGAGGACCATGCATTCAGTTTTCTCGGAATTTATTTCAAGGCCAGAACACTTACTGAACAGATGAGCAGTGTGAAGAAGAGCTTCAAGAGATCGGGTATTTCTCAGAAAGGCCGTGACATCATCGGCAAACATTTCTAATTTAATTTCTTCCTTGCCTACTAGAATTCCTTGAATGTTTTTATTTTCACGCACGGTGATGGCAAAAGCAAGGGTTTCTAAACAGATAATAAACAATTAAGTACAATGACCCTGTCTATTAACACCTGTACGTATTTTAAAATGGCCTGTCGCAAAACCATTATTCATAACAGAACTTGTTATATTTTGATAAAAGGTCCTAATCCCAATGGCGGATCCAGGATTTTGAAATGGGGGGTGAATTTTTGTAATAATGTCAGAGAAATCAAAATATTATTTGAATTCAATACTTGAGGGATAAGAAAAAAAAAAAGAAAGAAGGGGCCTCAGAAAAAGGGGGGTGAAAATTCATCCATTTCACCTCCCCTGGATCCGCCCCTGAATCCAACGCATAAAAGTAGGACCAAAGTTAAAGGCGATAACGCTTCTAACATTAAATTCCTATTAACCGAGTCAAAAGCTTTTTGAAATCAGCTACTTAAGGCTTGTTCCCATGTCACTGGACCAATAGTTCAAAAATCAATTAGGTTAAGGCTTCAAGTTTATTTATTAGAACAGTTATATTTCAGCCCTTGGAATATAATTGCTTTCTCTAAAACGTTTGTACTTATTCATTTCGTTACTAAGCTTATATTGCGTGCGAGTTAAATAACACGCGAAAAAGTGAATTGCCTTATAATTTCTTTGTAATAATAATAATACTAGCGACTTCTGACTTTTGAATACTGGCGACTAGTTTCCATATTCATCACCCGCTCACGTATTAGCTGGGCTCGACTGCGCATAATTATTCAAAGCAGCTGAGCCGGAGAAAAATGTTTGGGGATAAAGACTTCACAACTTGCAATACTTAAATGAACTTGAATATAAAATTCCTCCTAAGAAATGATTAAATGTGTACGAATTTTCTGATTCATTACGTAGCCCAAGACTTCGAATCTCTTGTTTAGAATGCCGAGATTTCGAGACTGGGCTGATATTTTTTCATACGCATCATTTTCTGTAGCCCTTCTATACCTCTGACAATCTATTTTATCATGTCAGTGTTCTCAACAGTACTGTGAACACATGAACACAGAGTATAAATGTATGATCAGCACGTAGTAGAGCTAGGGGACTAACGTGATGTTCTCCCCACGTTGAGTTCGGTTAGAAAAGAATTTAACACGGTTACGTCAGATTTTCTCCCCAATTCAAGATATTCCTTATCGAAATAGCATATAGGATACATTTATCTGTCGTTTAGGAAAGAGATCTTCGAATTTTGGTTGAATTGCTAGCAGAATGCTTCCATATCTCTCCGATTAAATTTTGGGCGCACGCCGCCCATACTGAAACAAGCAATATGATCAGCGCGAGATTAATTTGAAGGCTGGTTTCACTAAAGCACATAAATTAAACCAGAAACATAAGAAGAACGAACCCACTTTTTCAAGACAACTCCTTCCAAGTGGAGACTGATGGAAGAAAGTTTATTTTTTCCGGATCGACCGTAGACTTCAGTTTCAGGGCCGAGAGATTTCAGTACGTACGCCGGTGTGGTAGTAAAGCAGGGTATAGTAAAATACTGTGTAGCAATGTGTACGGTGTGCCAACTGATCATTAATTATGTATGCATTCTATTGTTTTTGAAGACTAAGTACTGAATGGCAACCTCGTTCCCAGGGCCTTTTCCCTGGCTTGGGGGCGGGGCGGGAGAAACATAAGAATTTCTCTAGACCAGCTTATAGCTTTCTCGAAGTAAAGCAGCGGCATCTCCTAAGAAAATCGCACGAGGGCAAATATGCATGATATCAGTGATAAGAAACTACACGTACTGTATTTGCAAACAGTTCTAGTTACCGCCGGTCCCGGCGTCACAATATAGAATACAAGTAAGGCGCAAAATGTTCACGGTAAACTCACTAAAGCGTCATATTTTCCCTCAAAAAACCAAATACTTGGAGACTTTAAAAAATATATCTTGCAATAGAGGTGAGCCTAAACAATGCATTTTACGATAACTGCAGAAATTCACGCGCGCTCATTGGTTAAATTTCATTGTCCATATGCGGATAGACAGATAAATTTGAAATTCATGCGACGCGTCAGCGAGCGAGAGCGGGCAATTCGACAATTTGTTATCGTAAAAAACAAATTGATGTCAGTTTTTAATGCGTCTGTCCTGTTATTGACAATGAATTTCGTCATAACATTGTCAAAGTAGTCTGCGGATCCACTCGGCTATCGCCTCGTGGATCCACAGCTACTTTGACAATGTTATGACGAAATTCATGATCAATAACAGGACAGACGCATAAAAAACTGACGTCAATTTGTTAATTTACACATGGCAAATCATAACAGAGGTGTTAAACTCGACGAAGCGACATGCAGATAACAGCGGAAATCATGCAGACCTACGACGGCCTCTAAAAATTTGCGATAGCTAGCACTATCAAACGGCTCAACTCGACTTAAAATTACCCCTTAGAATATAACATGAAGTGCCCTTCATAAACACGAGTAAAGCCGCGACAAAATGGTCGAGTTACCGAACAGAAAACGGCAAATGTAAATGCCAGTCAGTAGAACGGCAACAATGTCTTTGCCTTTCAGTAAATATTCAAAAGATTACTTGAAGTGGCTTTAACTGAACAAAACGACGCAAAGTTTGAACGTTTAAAAGCAGATACAAGTCGAAAAGCACAGACGGTTTCTCCGCTATCGTGATTTTTGGCACTTTTGATTATGCAAACTCGCTAATTTATTACACCCAGGATTTCAGGGTGTAAAGCGGGCACGTGACCAGCCGATGCCAGGGCCTTTTCCCGCCCCGCCCCCAAGCCAGGGAAAAAGCCCTGGGAACGAGGTTGACTGAATGGACCATTGATAATGGGCGGTTCGCCTCGTTTGGAAAAATGTCATGTACAAAGGGAAAACAATCCGCCCAAGCTAAAGAGATCTATTACTGTGTTGTTTTAGGCTGAATTTTAATATTAACTTAAAGATTTCCTATGACAACCACGGGTTCGATGGCAGGTGTGTTTTGTGAACTTCTGAAAACAAAAGACCGCTTTCTCCGCATAATGAAATAAACAGGGTCATCTCATCTGCCAGTAAAAGCGCAATTTTGATATAAAAATAAATAATATCATTATGCAGAGAAGGCGGTCTTTTGTTTTCAGAAGTTCCGAAACACACGCACACCTGCCACTGAACGACGTGGTTAATTGCATAGGAAATCTTTAAAGTTATAGAAAAAATCTTAAAACATTCAGAACTCATGATATTTTCACTGAGAGAGGAGCAGGTGCTTTGACTTGTCGTCAGCATTTCACTTTGCAGATGGGCGTCATTCAAGGAAAATGCTCCTCGTTCTCTGCTACCCCCTACCCCCTACCCCCTACCCCCTACCCCTACCCCCTACCCCCTACCCCCTACCCCGATTGTGGCACAAACGTTTCCCGTATTTACAATCAAAGCGTTTCAATGGCTGAGAAGGTGGGTACTGCTGCCGAAACGCCCCGATTGGCATCAAGGCAACTGCATAGCTCCAATGCTGAGGCCCAAGCTCCTAGAGAGTATTTCCCAAGAAACGTGGCAATTCCTTTACTCGATCATATTATCATGTGTATCGAAGAGCAGTTTTCGCCTTCGGCAAAAGTTGCCACGTCACTACTTGGCCTCGTTCCAAGTGTTCTATGTTCAAGAAATGTCAACCTCAATGCGGCTGTTAACACTTATACTGATGATCTCCCGTCCCCTGAGTTGTTCAAAATGGAACTTACGCGATAGGAAGTCGATACTTAGCAATGGAACCGCAATTAAAGGCCGGTACACACAAGGGAGCTTGCTCCTGAGACACTTCTTAGACTCGCACGAGGCGTAGCCTCGTTTTGGCGCTAAGCTTGTTTTCGTCATATAACGCCATGCAATTGCTGTTTTCATTTGTTATCTTGACAGACGTGTTAAACTTGTGATTTTCTTCATACCTATTAGCTTGACGGTAGCTACAGCTTAAATGACCTTAAAAACTTTCTCTTAATCACCGGCTGATTGAAATTTTCAACTTGGATGAATGTAATGCCTGACAAAACCTTTTCTTGATTTCAGATTCACGTGAAGAATGACCGTCGAAGTCGCAGCGAGCAGGGAGCTGGGGCGAGTTCAAATTTTAACTAATTGATAAACTGACACCAGTAGTGTCACACCACCACTTCTGGTGATTCATCATGAGTAAGGACGAATGATGAAGTACCCTTTAAGCACCCTTGAAGTACAGGCATTGTAATTTTCTCCTAATACGTTTTGTTCACTTCAAGTTTTGTGCTAAAATATATTTGTTTCGTTCATCACAGCGTGGTTGCACTTATCTTTAGTTGTGAGTAATTTCAAGTGTCGTTGTTTCACGGTGGTTACTGAAACACGCTGTTGCATGTAATAGCAGGCCGCGGCAGTAAGCTACATGCAGTTATCAACTGCTTATTTCTGAAACTTGATTGAATTAAATCAAATTAACTCCTTAAATTGAAATTCACGTGATCTGGAATCTACAGTCACTCTGAAGCAGCGCCGTAGCTAGTAACAGGCCAACCGAGGCACTTGCCTCGGTCATTTCTTTGGCTTTTGTTGTTTATAGTACCTAATACCTAAGAAGAGAACTCAACCATGGACTGATTGCCTCAGTCATAAGTTATTCATAGACATTGCCTCAGTCAAAATTTTTTTCTGGCTACGGCCCTGTCTGAAGGGAATACGATATTTCTCTTTCAAATCTAGTTGATAATTATATTTTTCCGAGTATTTTAACTGTGCGGTTGGTAAAATCTCGACCTTTGGGCGGACTTCTTTGTAAATGTTTTTCGAAATAGCCCTATCAAGACGGATATTGTGACCATTCAAATGTAACTGAGCTCTATTGGAAAACGAAGAATTATTTTGATAGTTATTGCACGTTTTTAAATGATGTCGTCACTGTGTTGGGATTGCGTCTATAATCGCCATAAGCTGAAACTTCTCTTTAGGTGTAAATGCCATAATTTGAAAGCGAGTGATAACATGCATGCACCATTTCCTTCAGTCGTAAGATCTTCAAGTGTAATTATTATTCCTTTTTTAAACAATGCCTCACAGGAAACAGACTTGCATTGTATACAAATAGACGTATTATTCCAAACAAATGTGTTGTTTATCTCTTGGCACAACGCTTGTTCCGTTAACTTATTCGCGACTGAATATTCCGCGAAACATGGGAAACATTCTTCATAATGTTTGGGTATTTGAATACATAATTTCTTTGCATGAAATGCGCGCTGCAAAATCAATTTCGATCCCGCCTGCTTCACACAGGTGTTGTCCTTTCATGACCTTTCATGGGAAAGGATAATCTTTCAATTACTTTGTTGATCCTCGACAAATTTCTAACAACATATAATCCTTTGACTTTTTATTATTGACTCTAAATAGGGTGCTATCAGTCCACCTTTATACAAGTCGCATAAGATAAGCGTTTGACTATGTCTTTCCCTTTCCAAATGAACTTTAAATTTGTTGACCTCTATCACGGTATCTTTTGGTATACAAATTAAACCGGCTCGATACATAAATATTAGTATTACAAACCTCTCAGAATCCTTCCTAAAATAGTTAAATCTTTCCACTTCCACATTTGTAACTTCTCTTTGATCCATCTAAGAATCTCATCGAAATTCAACTTTTTCCTTTGCCTGTCATTATATGTAAAATACACACCTAGAATTTTGATACGTGTCCATGTTTTTGAAGGGGATGACAGCCCCGACCGTAGAGGAGACGTGATTACCTAAAACCATGTATTCAGTTTTCTCGGAATTTATCAGTTTCAAAACCAAGTT
>JAHPZR010051823.1:0-7500 GCA_019787425.1 Platygyra sinensis | reverse complement strand
GGTGTTGGAAAGTTTCAGAACTGTTTACAAAATGAAAAACGGCGATACATTTCCTCGCTCGACTCTTGGGTTAAGCCCAATCTTGTTCAAGAAGATTGCTATTATCCTTAACCTTCTGTAGATCCACTCGGAGAATTTTCGCGGAGCCATTCAACAGTTTTCAAATTGCTCGCGCGGTCTTGACTTTCACGATAATAATCTCCAGTTCGTGACAGAGAGTGGAGCAATAATAACTTGGAGTAACTGCAAAATGGACGGCAAGTTAATATCACAGAAATAACAGCACGGTTTATTTTTCCCGAGCGCCATCTCACCCCGAACACATTTGTTTTTTCAAAGCCCACTCCAAAGTTTTCATGCATGTATATATGTAACTGTACAAATTATATTCTGCAATTAACAAATTGACGTCAGTTTTTTATGCGTCTGTCCTGTTATTGATCATGAATTTCGTCATCACATTGTCAAAGTAGCTGTGGATCCACGAGGCGATAGCCGAGTGGATCTTTGGCGAGGAGTATGGCTTGGTTTTTTTTATTTCCGGCGAAAGAGTTGATTCGTCAGAAGAGGCTGAAGATCTGCTTTTCCTTTTGCTCAAAAATTGACCGAAATAAACGGCCATTTGCCAGAAACAGAGCAGAAAGATGGGCGGACGGCAGCAACGCACGTGTTTATGTCGCCATTACTCGACCCAGTCCCCTTGATCATGATTTTCGTCATAACATTTTCGTCATAACATTGTCAAAGTAGCTGTGGATCCACGACGCGATAGCCGAGTGGATCCGCAGACTACTTTGACAATGTTATGACGAAATTCATTATCAATAACAGGACAGACGCATTAAAAACTGACATCAATTTGTTTTTTACGATAACAAATTGTCGAATTGCCGGCTCTCGCTCGCTGACGCGTCGCATGAATTTGAAATTCATGTGTACGTCCGCATATGGACAATAAAAATTAGCCAATGAGCGCGCGTGAATTTCTGCAGTTATCGTAAAAACATTTTTCGCGTCTCGTTGAAATATAGTGATTTGATTTCCGGTGAATCCCGGTTGGCTCGTAAATGACAGTTCAACCATGAAGTGGTTCAACCACACCTTAGTTTATTTGAATTAGAGTGCGGTTGGTAGCTGGTCTAATAATTTTTTTTTTCATTCTCTCTTTCAAAACAAAAAATGCCTGATCGCAGGTTAAAATTAATTAGGATAGGGCTTTACGTTTATTTATTGGAACAGTTAGATTTCACTCTTTAGAATATAATTGCTTTCTCTAAAACGTTCGTACTTATTCATTTCATTATTAAGCTTATATTGCCTTATAATTTCTTTGAATAACTTGGCGACTTTCAGGTTCATTGATCGCTTCCCAAGTCCACGCGCACATAAACAATTTACAGAAAGAAAAAAATATGCTCAACGTGTATCACTAATGAAATCCAGGCAATATATTTTTTTCAAATCAAACATTTAACTTACTGGTCTTGCTGCACTAATGTTATTACGGTATTTTTGAGAATATGACGTCATTTACTACAATTCTGAACGAAGACTGAAACAGGGGGAAATTTATGTTGGCGCTAAATTCTCGGAAATAATAGTCAAAGGTCACCTCATCGACGATTCAAATAAATATAGGTTTATATATGTTCCTGGCACAATTTCTAGTGAAAAAAATATTTTTGACGTGCGCTAAGGTTTAAATATTTTTCCCGCGAAAACGCGTGACAAGAATGAGTTATAACAGCTCTTATGGATCGCTTGACATTTCTTAATCGACATATCACAGTTTGAATTGCATGTGTTCCTTCGATTCTTTCCGCTCAGTAAAAGTGACAACTTGTTCGTTTCATCATGGTCTCAGGACAAGTCACGTTTTCAAGGCATTATACAACATTAATTAGTTCTCGGCATACACCTTTGCGAGCAAACTTTAGTTTTCTTTTCATATTCTATGGACAAGTAAAAGGGTGAGATTTTTTGCAAGATGGAAAAATTAGTTCTACATCTGGGCAAAAGCATTCTCGTTCTGGGCGGAACTCGCTATATTCTATTCATTACTTTATACAGGAGCCATACACATGAGGTTCCTGCTTAGTAGCATGTGAAAATAGGTACGTAACTGGTAACTTCAAAAGAAATTATTTTCTGACCTTTCCAAGTGGACAACGGGATAAATTTGACGCTTTCCTTTCTTGATAACTTCAAGTCCCTCAGAAATTCTCCCTAGCTTCTTTCCGTGATCGAATATTTCTTAATCAGAGACCCACGTGGTAAACATGTAGCGAGTAGTGCCAGTAACAGTCTCGAATGCAAATTAGTGAAATGTCAAACAACAACACTGCAAGGAGCTTTTATTAGTGTTTTACATCATTCCTGCTCCAGCTGAAAGAAACATTTTTTCTAAGAAGACAAAAAATATAGTGTGAAATCAAAACGTCTGGTGAAACCCATCCTCGGAGACCCAGGGGCAGTTAGTTGGGGAGGAAAAAAGTCAAAACGGGCGAGAAAAAATTCGGGCGAAGAAAAGTTAAGAACGCGAGGTTTTAAGACGGATTCCGCTCAAAGTTCGAGTAATCAGTGCAAAAATTACTAACTAAAAATCTACTGGCAGAACATTGACTTTTTAAATACTATTTAAAACCTCTCTCTGTAGTTCATTTCTCTAGGTGACCCCGCGATAAAATCGCCAAGCATTCTCGAGAAATTTAATGTCAAACCACGTAAGAATGCTTCATTATGGCGCGTTTTTAGTCGTCAAAATTCAAAACCTCATTCCAGACATGCTATTTTTCTATTCGAGTATTCAATCCTGTAATTAAAACCTTGAGTTCTTCAACTCAAATATGATATCCTTCTATTCCGATTTCTAATTCGTAAATTAAACTTCATAGCATACAGGAAAAAAATTGAACTTGTAGTATACATATTTCAGTTAGAACGGACGTTTCCCGTTCGTTGAAAACACAGTAACACAGGCATGAAGTATGGCGCGTTTTCAAAACCTGATTTCAGACATGCTATTTTTCTATTCGAATGTTTAATCCTGTAATTAAAACCTGGAGCTCTTCAACTCAATTATGATATCCTTCTATTCGGATTTCTAATTGTCCTAATTCGTAAATTAAACTTCTTGTTTGTCAATTCAGATACGCTATTACATTTGAGTTGAAGAGCTCCAGGTTTTAATTACAGGATTGAATACTCGAATAGAAAAATAGCATGTTTGGAATGAGGTTCTGAATTTTGACACTCAAACAGTGCAAAAATTATGTACTAAAAATCTACTCGCAGAACATTAACTTTTTGAATACTATTTAAAACCTCTCTCTGTAGTTCAGGGTAATCCAGGGATTTTAATTTAGGGATTTTATTTTTCTGCTAGGGTAAAAGAGCACTGTACTTATCGAAATAGCAAACTGCGTTAAGCACAGAGATCTTTGAATATGGCAGAATGCTTTCCGTAACTTTTTTCCGGCACGCCCATAAAAATTTACGAGATGATTTTTTTAGAATCCTGCCATTTACGTGCATATTTTTACATGCCATAAAGTAATACGATTCCCTAAGCGCTCTTGAACTTTAAAGGCAAAAGAAAATAATATTTTTCAAGACAGTTCCTTGGCCTTACCTCTCCACGTGGAAAATGTACTATGTGAAGATATTTGATGTTTCCAGCTCTTTGATTTACTTTCCCCGACGAGGTTGGGCTAATCACCGTCAGGATTGAAAATTATACTGGTGTAACTGGAAATAGGTTCTCGAACTTCTAATGCCCGGCAAATGTTGCTCGCCAAATCCCTTCCTTGATAACGAAACACGAGGCAACGCACAACGGTGCTGCTATGCAAATGATTGGAACTCCGGCTACAGTCAGGCAAAGCTGCTTTCATCTTTGCCAAACAGGTGACTTAGAATAATGACTTTATGAACGTGTCAATTACATCCAGAAGAATCAATTTCGGTTATTTACAAATAACCAATTTCAATCTCCAGTCACTAGCAAAAATCAAGTTTTGCTTATTTACAAACAACTAGTTTTCATAACCATTTTCTCTTTTTAGTTCTCGAAGATATTAGTCTTTTAGTCCATTCTTAAATTCGAGTTTAAATGAAGTTCATGTTATGTTATGTTATTCTTTTCAATATCAAAAAAAACATTTGTTGTTCCATTTTGGTTACTGTATTAATTTTCTAATAATACTGCAACCGTAAATACTCGCTTCTGATTGGTTGGAAGCTGATCAATTTATCCCAAATTGTATCGATAGCTGAACAATTAAATTTTAATTGTATCGGTTGCATTTGATCGGATAAATTCAAGTTTGCCGTTGACGACAAACAAGAAATGCTTTGTATGAAGAAGCATTAGTAAATAAAAACAAAAACAAAATCGACCAAAACTTAGCTACGCAGATATTTGGAGTGAGCTACCGAGAGGAAAAATCCGAAAGGCTGCATTGAAAATCTCTCGCTCGAGCATCTTGAAGAGGTTCTCGGAGATTTCTACACCGAATTAAAGTAGTCAAAGAAGAGAGACGGCAGCTGCGAGCCAGAGTCGGGATCGGCTTGTCGACTAAACACAACTTGGTACTTAGTGACTCAACATTTTGGTTTAAGAGGAAGGCAAGAAGACTACAACTCGCGCAATGAACGCTTCAAGACTGCAAAGAATGAAAATGGCCGCGACTATATGTCATGTTTGCCGAGTCAAGCCCTACGAAGATGAGAATATCTAATTCAAGGAAGGACGGTCGTTCCAAGAATGGAGGCGACTAGTAACAAAAATGTCCAGCTGGCGTTTCTGAAGAATTCATGAGCCGCGGACCAAGCAAAGCAATTTAAGTCCATGGTTTGAAAATCTTAAAAACTTACAAACTTCGTTGACGAAGACACCGGTCACTTTGAACTAGTCTTCCCATTTCAACTTCACTTGTCTTTGCACAGTTATCCTCAGTTTTCCCGAATGAACTCGTCCTTGTATCTTTAGCTCCATGTCATAGTTTAAATTAAGGCTGTAAACTTTTCTTAAAACGATTTCACGCAAGTTTTGTCAATAAATAAAACGCTTTTGATACCGTCTCGACTGGTTTCGACGTGCATTTTCTTTCCTGTACATGTTGATTATTCATCAAAAAGTCGCTCATGCGTTCAGAGTTTTGACAGCTTCAAAGCCAATGAAATTGAACTTAATGTTACAAACTTGGAACTTGCTCGTCTATGTGGCTCGTTTTCGAAAGAAAAATAATATCGCATGGAGAACTTTGGCGCAAATTGTTGAGAAACTTAAAGACTAAACTAACATATTTTATCACACCGTTGCTTCATTCTAGCATCCCTCAATAGCAAAAAGACGTCAGCCAGAAGCTTGTATTCACGGTTGCCGTATTATTAAAAGGAAATCGGTCTTCTTTCTCGAAACAATTAGGGATTAATTGTACTTGTGAACAGATCGGACTTTTTCTAATTTCCACTCGTGGCTGCGGCAGCCACTCGTGGAAATTACTAAAAAGTCCGATCTGTTCACGCGTACAATTAATCCCTAATTGTTTCTCGAACAGACCGATTTCCTATACAAATTTCTTCTTTGGACTTTGAATCATGGAGGTGCACAGCATCGGGCAGAATGGCGTGACATACGGTATGCAAATATCAACGAGCGCAATTTGGTTGAAGTGGGTAAAGTCTCCAAATATCTAGCTTCGTTTGAAGTAGGTAGCGTATTAGCTAATGTACAAAACGCTTGAAGATGTTCCGAGATGTCCGCTAAGCAGATACCTGATTTAATAATCTTTTCAGGTGTATTTGTAAAACTGTGATCAATGAGAGAGAACGGTGCGATCTGTCAGTCCTGGTTGCTTTTTGTTTATGACTGGCGTAAATCCTAAATCAAAAAGCATATCCAAAATATTCTGAAGTTTGGGTGTCCTTGGTGTAATTCAGGAAAATCTATATTTACGTCCCCGAGGATCAACGCCTCCTTTCCCTTACTATTCAAACTCTCTAATTGCTTTTTAAGAGTTTCTAAAATAATGTCCTATCACTTTTCGGATGTCGGTATACACAGCCAGTAACACTATTTTTTTGTTTGTGGAATGCTAACTCAACCCAGCATGACTCAAAATTCGTCGTGTGAAATACAGTATCAAGATCAGTCTTGTTTGAAAATTCTAATGCCATTAGTAATTCCTTATCGAAATAGCGAGCTGTCGTTTTAGCACACGAGATCTTCGAATCTGGCAGAGTGCTTTCCGTAACCTCTTCGTTTCAATTTTGGCCCACATACCCATAAAACAAGCAATTTACGAGATTGTTTTTAGGAATCCTTCAAGTTACGTGCCTGTGTTTACATGCTATAAAGTAATTAGTAATACTGAAGATTTTCTAAGCGCTCTTAAACTTCAAAAGCAAAGAAAATAATAGCTTTCAAATTTAATGTATGATCAACACAATTAGAAATTCGGCAAAAGTAATGTAATGTTCATTTCGCAATTCGGTTTGACTGGGATTTATTACATTTGCTTAATAATAATAATAATAATAATAATAATAATAATAATAATAATACTTTTGTTCTTAGGCCATCGTAATTTGATCAAAAATAAGACACAAACAGCAGTGATAAACATATTGAACTTGTTCATTTTGACTTGACGTTTCGTATGTACTCTACATACATTTTCAAAAGTAACCGTTGAAATTTAAAACAGCTATTTATATATAACAAAGCGGGTGAGGGGACTGGAACCTAGATTAAGCAAATACTTAACAGTAAAATATAAAATATATATATATATATAAAAATAACAGATTAATAAAGCATCAGCTTTTCACTTCCGACGTTGACGTTGAAAGCTGGTTGAAGTTCTTGAATAAATAACGTCTCTTTTATCTTACAATGATAGTCTGTTTTGCCCTTCGCTAAAATATCAAAATGATCCCACTTGATGTTATGTCCAGTGGCCTCGACGTGGTCAGCAATGGCTGAAGCATTGTCATTTTTAGCGAGGGCCTTAAAGTGTTCGGTTTTTCTATCGTGAAGCCGTCGTTTAGTTTTGCCGATGTAAAAACCATTACAATCCCAGCAATTTGCTCTGTAAAATAACTCTGGACTGTTGTGAACGATTAATACGGTCCTTGTAAGGAAAGAAAGATTTTATTTATTTCATTTATTTATTATTTATTTTATTTATTTTATCAAGAACTTCAACCAGCTTTCAACGTCAACGTCGGAAGTGAAAAGCTGATGCTTTATTAATCTGTTATTTTATATACATATATATATATTTTATATTTTACTGTTAAGTATTTGCTTAATCTAGGTTCCAGTCCCCTCACCCGCTTTGTTATATATAAATAGCTGTTTTAAATTTCAACGGTTACTTTTGAAAATGTATGTAGAGTACATACGAAACGTCAAGTCAAAATGAACAAGTTCAATATGTTTATCACTGCTGTTTGTGTCTTATTTTTGATCAAAATAAAATAATAATAATAATA